>JASAMX010000086.1:0-98017 GCA_030248175.1 Microlaimidae sp. YZB2_3
GGCGAACTGGGGTAAGGACCCCTAAGAAGACAAATTTCAAAGAACTTTTACAATTTTAAAAAGTGATAAATATATAAAATTTTATTTAAAGAGCCAATGTAATCGCTTCAATATAGGAGGATATTTATTATTTATATTTTAAGATTTTATTAAAACTCTATTTTAATAAGATTCTTTATATTTTAATCATGAGTCATTATTCTAAGAATTTGAATACTTTTTTAGCATTAAAAACCATTTTGTGGATTTTATTTCCGGGTTTAGGGTTCAACATTAGAAGTCCATTCATGAGACGTATACAATAAATATTAGAGTTATTATAATATCATTGTTTATATCAAAAATATATAACCCAAGAGAAGTTTCGGCTATGTGTACAGTAAATTTTTTAACTAAATTGAAAAAAAAATGATGCACGTCTTACTTTTTGGCGCAAGCTACTTTCTGTGCACACACCAAAAATTTTCTCGCACAGCGATATTTTGTACACCAAATTCGTTTTTCCGACATGTTTACAAAATCGCCGCGTACAAAAAGTTAGCAGGAATCGGTAATATTTCCTATGAAAGTAAATCGTACAACTGGACATTTGTTTGGATTATATTATATTCTTACTTTTATTTTTATGTGTTATTGAAACTGTTTCAAAATTTAGTGATGCTAAAACATTTTTTTAAATAAAAAATATCAAGTTGATTTCTTGTTTTTATTTTAGCATTTTTAAATTTATTGCTGAAACTACACTGGTATTCATAAATTCTGTGTAGGGTTTATTCGGACTGGGTCCGTTTGTTTTGGTAGGAAAACCCTGCGGAGTCAGTCCACTATTTTAGCGAGTTTAATATTTTTATACAGCCCAAAAGACACCAAAAATAAATTTTTTAACAAGAAATTGGTACGAACTGTTTGTATTTAAGTTGGAAAAAGTCTTGGAAGAAAATTTGCTTAAAAAATCAATTAATACGTGTCGAAAATTAACGATATTAAATACTGGGCACAGTCTAAAAGGTGTACCACCCAGTCCAGTTTTCTTGCCAAAAGTTACGGACCCAGTTCGTATAAACCCGGTCCAAAATTTTATGAATACCAGTAAAAGTGCTAGGTATAAATAGAACTTCCAGTAAAAATTATCTTTGAGCTTTTATTTTTAAAAAATTTGCTAATTTAGTTAAAGTTTTTTATAATTATATTTTTAATAAAAGTAAACACATATAACCCAAAAATGGTGAAAATCTTGTTTTTAAACAAAAAAGTTTGCTGAAAATTTGAATTTGTGCGACTTTAATACTGAAAACCCGCCATTTTCTTCTATTTCATAGGCGCATTGTTGGTTTTTTAATTAATTTTTAACGCAATTTTTAACACAGTAGTGTTTTGCAGTGCATATGGGAACTTTTCTTTCATTTTTGCGTGAAAAAAAGGGTATTGACAGCAAGAAAAATCTCTGCGTAAGAAATCAGTGGTACATGCACAGAAGGTCGCGTGCGTTAGAAATGTTGCGTTGTTCCTTGCAGAATTTGATGCAAGAAATTAATGTATAATTGGAAATTTTCTAGGACCATATGTTTTTGATAAATCTCCAGAAATTACAAAAAGTAGTGCCAAAATCACAAAAACAATTTCATTGCAAAAGTTCGCGTGTCATTGATTTTATGATTTTTGGCTACAAAATAATTTAGCGAATTAAAACGACTAAAACTAACAACTTGAAACAAGCTAAAAAAGGGAACATAGTCGCTTGTACTCGCAATAATTTAATTATATTACCTTTTACAATTTAAAAAAGTATTTTTTAATTTAAAAACGTGGTAATAAAGCTTTAAAAATGTTCTAACAATTTAAAATAAAAATGTGCGTTTTAACCCCTCCTGTATGTTTATAGACCGAAAAATCTTGAATAGAGGCATGTAAGTGAACATCTAAAAAAATGTTTCTTCAAAATAATATTCTTGAAGACTAGCATTTTTTAGAATTAGAGTAACATTTCTACAATTATCAACATATTTTATTTATTGTAATATAAAGAAATTTCGCTATTTTGAAATAATTTTTTTATATAGGTATCCAATTTTGATTTTGGTTCCTTTAACACGTTTTGGTTTTTTAATCAAAACATACTCCCCGTATAAAAATGCTTTAACTCCTGTTCTATATGTAGAGCATTCTTTAAAAGTTATAAAAATGGGTAGTGAGATTAAGTATAATATTATGCTTTAAACTTGAATATATTTCTAATACATACGTAAAATGTATACTACTGTTGTAAAAAGTAACATTTACTTTTACTTAAACTAACGAATTTTTTATTACTTTTCCTTTTACTCCATTTTTAACCCTTTGGGATTTTTTTCGTCCAAAAACCGCTGCAAATCTGCAAAAGATATATTGCGTCAGTGCTGCAGTGTGTGAAACTCTGTGGCTCTCGACGATCGTTGACTAAGATTTAACATTGAGCAGCAGTGGCGTGAAATCCTTTTTTCGGATTTGCAGCGGAATAAATACCAACGGGTTAAATTTCACTTACTTTTACTTTTACTCTTACTCGGATTTTTCCTATACAAATACTTAAATTAATTTTAAAAGATTTCCTATGGGCTTGTTGTAAAATGAGTCTCAGATTCTCAGAAGAAAGTTTTTTAAGCCGCGAACACGCTAAACGCCATTTACTTAGACGAAAAAACTTATTAAAATAAAGATATAACAAAATATTTTGGAACGGAGCTCTGGAGTTCCAAAACTTGACGTTTTGCTCCATTGCAAAAATACTTTTATTATAATTTTACTTTTACTTTTACTTAAAAAATAGGTCTTCCTTTTACTTTACTTAAATATAAATTTCGACCATTACTTTTATTTTTACTTTACTTAAATTAAAATATCACAAATTACTTTTACTCTTACTTTACTTAAACTAAATATTTTTAAAATTACTTTTTACTTTTTCTGAAAATAATCAAAAATTATTATTTTTTACAACCTTAGTGTATACTAATTATAATAATAATTTATGTTTAAAAGAATCGAAATATTCAAATATTTTTTTGTTCTGCTTGGAAAAACTTTGTGTATTAAAAAAATATTTTTTTCTACTTAAACAAGTGCTAAAAAACAAATTCTAAAATATGACTATTAATTACCTAAAACAAATAATTTACAGTAAAAAATTAGAATTTTGAAAAAAACTACCAAAATTGCAAATTCTTCTAAATTTTTAGCCTGCCCCGGGCCCGGCCCAGGCCCCGACCCCGGCATCAGCAATAATTCTGCCCCGGTCGATCACTAGTCAGTTTTAATATAATAATTAAACTTCTATAATAAATTCGTGTCTTATTTTTTTAATTAGAATACCCGTTTAAAAAAATGCATTATGTTGTTAAATGGTCAATGCAAATCTTTAAGTCATCGAAATGGGCCAGTTTTAGTTACATCCTGTACAATAAAAAATTTGTACTGCAATTTTTTTAAGTGAGCATATCTTGCTTGCAAACAAAGCGGTCCAGTTAAACGATAAATATTGTGTGATTGTATAGCTACAAATCCAATCAGTCAAACCATATAATCTTATACAGTACAGTTTTTTAATAACATTGAGAGCCAAATCCACGGTTTGTAACGGTTCAAAAAAATATTTTCAGAAACTAAGAACACAGTGAAAATGCTTTAAAATTTAGTTTTAAGATTAAAATATGACTAATCACAAACCTAATTATTTAGTGGACTGTTCTTTTTATTGAGCGTTTAAGCTAAACCCAATTATTTGGTTTCTGCAATATCTACATAGCATTTTTGCAGGAACTTTTGCTCAAATTTTACTGAAAAGCCTGGTTCACGCCGGATCGACCAGTGAGAAGTGACAACGCGTTTACAACGCAGCGATAACAGACAGCGTAATAATGTAAACGCGCGTGGAAAGCTTTGTCACTTGTTACTCCAGCGCAAACCAGCCCAAAGTGTTATTGATTTACTTTTTAGCTCCAAAATCAATGCTGGCTTTACTGTGTTTGGTGGAGCTTGGCGAACCGCATTGGTTAAAAAATGGGAAAAAATCGGAAAGAATTTCAACTCTCACAGCTTTAGATGAGCTCATCCAATTTAAGCAGGTGTGACTTAAAAATATACGAATAATAATGCCTTTTTAATTTTTAAACTTATTGTAATATTATTATGTTTTTTGTTATCATCATTATGAATATTAATGTATGTAAACATGGCTTTATCTTGAACTGAAAAAACAGCAAGAAAAAATCTATTTAACAGAGTTAATATTAAAAAACTTTGTAACTAAAAAATTTGTTACCAATTCTAGTATAACAAAATCCGTTGATTCAAATAGTTTCTTATCAGAATTAAGAGATAGATATGTTAGGTTCTATTAAAATCCAACAAAATGCGCCAAAAATGTAATTCATCGATCCTCACCGAAACATTTTAAACTTTCCCGGCTCCTTAAATTAATTCTGACTTAATTCAAAATAGTGCTTTCAGCCAAAAATCTTTACCTCCGTCTTTGAAATAAAATTCAATAGAGAATTTTCCTAAATAATTTTTTTACTATCAATGCAATCCAAATTTGTTCTAAAGTCTAATATATTTTAAAATGTAGTTACTTATTTTTTTCTTATGATTTGATCTGAATCAAGTAAATTTGATACGAACCACTAACTTTTGAATTTTTAGTAGGTGAGGCAGAAAGGCAGTATTGTATTTTTAAATTGTTTTTAATAATTATATGACCGTATTTAAAGATGCTGTGCGGAGTCAAACTTTTGAGCCTCGATTTTGATAATTTTTTGTGAAAAGCTTTACCCTGCCCCCATTAGCACACAAAAATTTTTTCAAAATAATATCTTCATTAGTTCAGGAGTTATAACCCCCCAAAAATGGCGTTTTTTGACAATTTTGTACGAGAAAAATTGCTCAATGGGTATAAAATTTTAGTTACAAATTATGCACTGAAACAAAGCGACTACTTTATGCTTTAATTTGATACCTTTATCATTAAAATTGGTGCAATATTCGTTGAGATATTGCGTTTGCTCATAAAAAAAAACTCTCGATTTTTTGCTAAAAACACAAAGTAAAGGAAAGAAAGGTTGGGCAAATTTTACGAAATCTCTGCCGTCGTTTGGTGTTTTTAACGAAAAAATCGCGGGTTTTTTGTACGGGAAACGCAAAATCTCAACAAATACTGCACCAATCTTGACAATCAAGGTATCAAATTAAAGTAAAAAGTAGCTGCTTGTTAAAAATGCATAATTTGTAACGTAAATCATTATAAGTGTTGATTTTTCAATTGTCAAAAATTGCTGTAAGCATAAAGTTCCAATTAACACTAGTTTTTTTAATTTTTTGTGTAAATAAATATAAGCCCACGGTAAATTCAGCCTTTTTCGCTTTCTGTAACAGCAATTTTGAGCCAATTACAGTTAATTTAGTTTAATTTTTAATCTTAAAAAGATAGTTTTTTTTAATAGGAGTAGATTATTTCGGACCTTTTAAAATAAAAAATGGATCTGAAATTAGTAAAATATGGGGCGTCCTATTTACATGTACAATTACAAGGGCAATTCATTTGGAATCGGTTACAGAAATGACAACACAAGCATTTCTGCAAGTATTCAGAAAATTTGTGGCCAGAAGAAATATTCCTAAAACAGTTATTAGTGATCAAGCTCCACAATTTAAATTGACAAATGAATTTTTCCAGTAGATCACACTTCGTTGAATAAAATGGAGCTTCATACCTGCATATTCGCCATGGTATGGTGGATTTTATGAGCGGATGGTTGGAATAGTAAAAAACTGTTCTTGAAAATCCATTGCTAAACGATTTTTGGAAAAAAACAGAATTTGAAACTTTGTTATATGAATGTGAGTTTATCGTGAATTCAAGACCACTCACATTTGTATATGAAGATGCAAATGTAATACCGTTAAGACCAATAGATTTCTTATTACCAACAGCAAGAAATTTGGAACCAAATGAAACAATATCAATGCACTTTACAGATCCTGATGACTTGGATGATCCGGACTACAATCCACATAAAAGTAGTGCTGAAAATTTAACGTGTTTAACACCCGTCTTTTTGTGAATATTGAGAACCAATAGTTCTGCGTATTTAGATTCTTTTGGCAAAAGTATTTGAGCAACGTTTAAATTTGATTCTTGCAATCTTTATATGATCACAACATGAGTACTTAGATATGCCACTTTCAATTTTTTTACGTACTTTGGTACCTCACGTTCACTTTTACATACTTTGGTGCGTCACGATCACTTTTACGTACTTCGGTACATCATGTTCACTTTTACATACTTTGGTGCGTCACGCTTCCTTTTACATACTTCGGTACGTCACGTTCACTTGTATGTAATTTACGGGTACATCGCAAACCAAGTTTATATCATAATTAGTTTAAGTTACTTCATTAGGAGGACCTATATTATTATGATTATTTCGTTTATATGTACAATTATCTTGATTTTTAGGCTTTTTCAGAAAATTCTTTTTAATTTTTAAAATATTAACTGGTAATTTTAATATACAATAAGTTGTTTTACATATGTTTAATAAACTTATATTTACTCTACTCTGACTCAGTTTCTCATAAAGCCGCCCAAATGTTCCAGAAACAAATTTAGTTACGCAATAAGAAAGAGTGTACAGCAAAAAAAACTCTTGTACCATAATGCGTGGCAAGTGGTCAAGTGATTAACGGAGGTGAGTTTTTCGTTTTCATTTTGTTATTTTTATTATTTGAATGCACTTTTTAGGTTTTTAAATTTTGTTGATTTAAAAAATTTTGATGTACATTATAACTTTTAAGTCAAGTGATGGATTCTTTTTAAAAGCTCCAATATCATGAAGCTTAAAAGGCATCAAAAAATGTGTCTAGAATTAGGAGCGAAACACATTTTTTGATATTACAAAATTTATCTTATTGCATGCTTGTAAAATTAAAAATATTGTTGTATTGTAACTTAATTTGTTATTTATTTTAGCGTCTTTACAGGTTACATCAGAAATTACGGTAAAAATTTTTTAATTTATGCGTGTTAGGTAAATTCGCATTTTTTGTTATCATTGCATATACATAAGGGTTCCCCCTTTCCCTCACCCGTTTTTCTTATTTTAAAAATATATTAAGTTACGTTGAAACATTAACTAGGTTAGTATTTAAACCTTTTCGTACCTTTTGGTTTGATGTGATTGGCTGGTTGTATCTGATTTTGAGAAAATACTGCTAGTTTTTAGCCAGTGCCCATTTACACTGCACTTGCCCAATTAATGGCAGTTGTTTTGCCATTTTTTATGCATGACAATTAATAGCAGGGCTCAAAAAATGGCATAAAATTGTTTCATTTCTAGTAGGGAGTGACATATTTTTCCTTAATATAATATATAATATTATATATTTTTGGTACTATCGACGCCGTTTCGTCTGAATTTTTTTAATACAACTTCTCTAATAAAACAAGGAAACACGATTTAAAACTAAAAATTCTTTTTTTTACCTTAAACTTGCGTAAATTTTTCTTTTCTTCTCGGGTTTGCACCGCCTGGAATTCACCTAACCAAGATATAGTTAGATCATGTACCATTAAAGTTTTTATATAAAAAATTAACAAAGAAACTTTAAAAAAATCGACCAAGGTCCACATAAAAGGATCAAATTGTTTAAGGCTAGAACACTTAAAAGTTGTGGGATTTTGTTTTCAAACTACGTGCATTTATTAATTTACAATTACCTAGCGATGACTTTATTTGTTAAAACATGGAGCAACATACAAATTGTCAGGGCTAAAACCAACATATTTGACATAAAACTTTTTGTCACATGCTTCGGAATTCTCAGCTTTGTAGTCATTGTATAACTCAGTGAGGCGTTGTCTTTCCGCTTGGGTGTAACTGTACCCGATGCGAATTTCAAAGAAAATTTTCGATTTTTTAGCTTCCAAGGCCGCTTCAAAACTTCAAGGCGATCGTGCAATCTTGGAAAAGCGATTTTTAGTAATCGAGGATGAACGTCTTTTTTGGGCCGACCCACTCTAAAACTGTTGTTAACCGGCGGTAGAGATGTGGATTCGTCAAAGCAATCTTTTTTATTTTCTTTGTCAGTACCGCGCTCTGGAAGGTTTTTTATCACAATAAATTTTTGATTTTCTCTTTTCCGCATTTTTTTAAATGAAAATTTTGTGATCAAAAACTGGAGAATTCCCCAGAGTTGGTTTTGGAACAGGCGCTAAATACCGTATCTGCTGGAAAAGTTTTCAAGACTTGAGAAACGCCTTTCGTTGGAATCTTTTTTGGCGGCAAATTCAGCTTTGATAGCAAAAATATCGGCCTTTTCTGAACTGCACTGGGGACAAGAAAGACTGATCTTGAGCTTGTTATATTCAGTATGGCTAAGCCCTGAGCAAGATATGTGATATGACGTGTCGCAGCAAAGACAGTCTTTCAATTGATCTTACTTGATCTTGACAGCTAATTTTTTGTCACAAATAGCGCATTCTGCCATGTTGCCGCTAAATATCGCAGTTAGAGTCACAAAGATTTACAGCTAGTGGAAATTTATTGAACGCAATTGTAAAAATCAAAGACTGTAAAAAAAGAGTATTAATTCCAAGAAAAAAGGGCCGTTGGTGATATTTTAGTAAAGCTATGACCAGGGGCCTGTTTCAAAAAAAACCTTTGTAAATTTTCATTTTACAAATTTCCGCCTATTTTTTGTAAAATACACGATAAAGGTTTTTTGACTTGTACTCCAGGGGGAGCCTATCCGCGCACTGCTCTGCGCTGATTGGTCGCAGCTACGTCATTTCATCTCCGCTGACCGATGAATACTCGTCGTTTCCTATATCCTCTATTATGCAATTTACAAAAAATAGGCGGAGATTTTACAAACGTCTTTATGAAATAGCCCTCAGAAATGTTCCTAATTTGCGAGTTATTTACAATGGCTGCGCCATTAAATTCAATTTTTTCGGAGCTTTTTGCTATGTGTTTGTAGTAGAAAAATACACACAGCAGAGAAAAAACAGCACAGAAAAGAATCAAAAATTAGCAGGCGTACTGTTGGTGCGTATGCTTCAAATTGCAGATCTTGTTAGTTTATTAAACGGGCTTTAAAAAGAACTATTTCATTATTTGGTTAGAAAATACGAATTAATAGCTTTTTTGTTATCAATGTGAAAATAAAAGTATTAAGTTTTTATAAAGATAAAAAAAGGAGTAACAAAAGGATTCCTGCGCATAATCTTGTTCTAAAATTTAATTAGTTTAATTGTAAGATCCTGCAGCATATTGACCAACTTCAAGCAAGGTTTTTAAAAAGTTTTTTATCCCTCTTTTTTTGAACAAACCAACAACTTTTTTTCAGTAGTTTTTTACCGTTTTTATGTCATTTTTGTAAACATTCATTAGTTTATTAAGCGATTGGCGATTATTATAATTAATTTTATTAGTTTTTAACCTTTTATATATAGAAATCAATTTTAAATGGTTTGCAGAAACTTGCACAACGGTGTGCAGATACTTGCACAGCGGTTTGCAGAAACTTGCAGACCGCTGTGCAGTAACTTGCACACCGGTGTACAGAAACATGTCCACCAGTGTGTAGGAACTTGCCCACCGCTGTGCAGAAATCTGCACATGGGGTGCAGGAACTTGCACACCGGTGTACAGAAACATGCCCACCAGTGTGCAGGAACTTGCACACCGGTGTGCAGAATTCTGCACACGGTGTACAAGAACTTGCACACGGTGTGCAAGTTTTGCGCCGTGTTGGAACCAGTATAGTAGCAAAATTTAAAATTGAGGGGTACATTCTTCTCTATATATATTATGTATTCATCATATAACACAATATTTTATGTAAATTAAAATCTACAAACAAATTAAGCCTGGCTAATCTCGACGACTTGTAGTTTTTTATTGTTATTAAAACAAAAGAATTCAAATTTTGAGCGAATAGTAAAGATTTAATATAAGTATTTATGTTATTGTGTAGATACGTTATTTTAACAATTATTACTGGGATTTAAGATATGCAATAACAGATGCAATTTTCAAAAAAATCAGCGTTACACTTTGTTTTGTGAAAATTAACTTAAACTCCCCAAAAAAGTCTGTGTAGGCATATTTATGGCCCAAGATGTGCCAATAATGTACTTTAAAGTATAAAAGAATGTTCTTTGTGACTAATTATTTTCATAATACTATAAAATAAAAAAAAGAATATTAATTTTGTTAGGAATATTACAAAACCCATTAGCGGCTTTAAGTAAATAAATGAAACTTTTAACAGCTTCAAAACTGGGAACGGGACATGAGGGTACTGGACACGAGGGTACTGGACACGAGGGTACTGGACACGAGGGTACTGAACACCAGGGTACTAGACACAAAGGTACTGGGCTTAAAAAAATTACGTTCACCACAACCTCGCAGCAAAATCGATTTATTATGCAAAGGGGAAACGAAGGTACTGGACACGAGGGTACTGACGAGCAAAAAAACATAACTTTCCCGCATAAATCGGGATAAACTTATTGCATAACAATAGTTTGTTTTACTTAAATATCATAGTTTGTTTGACTAACTTATAAAAGGTAGGATTTTAAAAATAAAAATTTTGAGAAAACATAAAACAAAAATAATAATTTTATAACATTAAAACATTATCGTGTAATTTGTCTACATTTTCTTGCATGTTTTTATATAATAACTAGCTTTAAAAATGCTGAGAATTTATGAGTAACTCTAAAGATAATAAACATTAAGGTTGTTGTTATGATTTGATTGTACTGTCAAAAAAATTTTTGTGGTTATTTTTGGTGGAGTGTAGAAAAAATGAATTAATAATTTTGCTATTAATAACCTTTCAAAAACATTTTAGTAAAATATTTCTTGAAAAACAATTGCTTGCCTTTTTTAACGGTAAATTATTCGGTATTTTTTAGAGTACAATATTTCTAAAATACTATGATAAAGTTTAGCTTAATTTTTGGGTTTTGCTTAGGCTTAAGGAAAAAAAGATTACCGTGCAATGGGTTTCGATGACTCCCAAAGATCCGTTGTTTGAATATTTTACTCACGACTTTATACTTAGATTGAAATGTATAAAATATCATACATGAAAAACCTTACAATTGTATGTTTTTCTATTAAAAGCACATTTTGTTTGCCTTGTCTTAAATAATCAACATGTGTTCAAGTGAATTCCTTAAGCTAGAGTGAATTAAAAAAGGCAAGAATTTATTTTTTACATTTCTACTGCTACAATATATTTTTGCAAAAGTTATTTTTTCCAAAGATTTTATCAAACAAACTCAATTATTTTAATCAAGAGTCAATGAAAATAGTCTAAATATAAAAATTACAACAAAAAAACTGCAATTCGTTTTGTATTATTGTACAAGTATATGTTTTAGACAAAACAGTAATTAAATAACTTTGGCGTTCTCTTTCCACTCATGATTGTTTAATAATAATTCTTTGGGTTTTTTTTTAAAGGCAGGGTTTCGAAGCTCCAGAGATTCGGAGATAGCTTTAAACATTATCATTGTTTTTATTAAAAAGCGATGTTATAAATTGTGTGTAAAATAACCTTTAAAAATTCCGTGTTTTAGTTTTTTAAACTATTTACTTAGTTTTTTATTATTAATTTCTATTATATTTAAGCAAGAAAAAATTTTATTTATAATTAAAAACCAAGCGATTTTTAGTAACGTTTAATTGTCTACACGTTCAAACGATTGAAATTTAACTCAGCTCAGCTCAGCTCATTTAGACAAAAAAATTCACATATTTGTGGCAAACGTATTTTTCTTAGCTCAGTACCCTCGTCTCCAATACCCTCGTGTTCAGCACCCTCGTGTCCAGTACTCTCGTGTCCAGTACCCTCGTGTCCAGTCCTCTCGTGTCCAGTACCCTCGTGTCCTAGAATCTCAAAACTAAGTGAAAATAAATTAAATTTAACATCACATTCAAAAATAACCACTTTTAAGGGTTTAGGGCTGTTATTTTCTATCATTAAACAATTGTATGACCTTATTTTATAACGTGATTTTGGGAATATTTTAAGACATTTTTTAAATTGTTGTTTATAAACAATATACATTAATTTTAGAGTTTCATTGTAAAAACGTTTGCCAGCAATAAAACCTTATTATTGGCACAAAACTAATATATTTGCTTATTTTCATGATTTTTGACAGTTATAAGGATATTATCGGTCAACCAAACAACTAATTTAAATACAGTTCTTATACTTATAGGCAAATAAAATCTAGCTGACCGCGATATTTGCAGTATTGAATCGACTATTTAACAACAAAAACATTCAAAATTTTTCACTAAAGCCGATTATTAACAAATATTATAAACTGTATTTTAATAATAATTTATCAAATTATTTAATTTATAACCTAAATGCAAATTTTTTAAAGGCTAAAGTTGGTTAATTTTGTATCTTTTGTGAAAAGGTGGAATTAAAAAAAATTCTGCGTTTTTATTTGTTTTACAAAAACAAACGTCATTACCGCACAATTTTAATTAGTCCTTTCATGTCTGCATTCTAATTTTCAGCGTCAGCCAGATATAATTCAACCATAGACCAAAAACATTTAACCGCCATCAATTTACTAAAAGCAAACTAAAAAATTTTTTATTGGTATATTAAAAAAAGTAGGGTTCTGTTGTTTATGACTGTTTATTGACTGTTTGTTATATTTAACCAATCAAACAAAGTCACATAAGGAATAATTTTTGTACATGTAATGTAGTTTAATTTGCATGGTAATAATTGGCGCGCAGCTGATTGGTCGATCCGTATGATGTAATGTTCAGTTAGGTAAAAGTATGTTTAGTATTTTTGTGTGGTTCCCCAACAAAAAAAAAGCTGATGCGACAGAATCAAATGCAGTTCCAACATATGAATATTTTTTATGTAATTTTAGTCAATTATGATTGGATTCTTGCCTGTTGCTCATACACAATATCAGGCACTAAACAATTAACAAGTAAAGTTATTTTTTCTTGAATTTATAGGCTATCCTCGTTTTATAAATGCCGCTTATAAACTTCTGAATAGTCACCGGTGTGGAGACGACTTTGTAGCCAGTAGGCGGGTACTGAGGTAAACCCCTGCAACCTGAAAAAGCGATAATGTCCACGATTTCTGTGAGGCCGTACCCTTTTCTATAGCAGAGATAGACATAATCCCCAGGGTTGTGGGTCTGTATATCACGCGGATCCCGACGGTACCCATAGGGACAAGGGGTGTTATACCTCCCTCTGACCACTTCCAGACCTGTGACAAACGGCCCTCTGCTGGACTTGGTGAAGCAGAGATAAGCCCGGCCGCGTCCACGGTTCAAATCTTGCGGTACCATATTGGTGTAGCCACGAGGGCACGGCTTCAAACCTCTATCTGAAACAAAAACTAATAAATTGGATAAAATTACTTTTTTTGGATAAATGTAATAAAACCGAAGTATAATTTTCATTCTGTGGAATTTTATGTTATCAGAATTGTTTTATAATGTGCACCAATCTTCCCTGCTCTGGTGACAAAACTTGAACTTTGAGCCGCTATATCTTCACAATAATCAAAACGCACCCATTTAAACAGAAATTGTTCAGTGTTAATATTCTTTACAGAGTTATAACGTTATAGAATCACTTTTAGCCAATTAGCCCTTCTGAAAAAAAAGGAGTTTTTTCATTCATTGGAGATTAGTTTTTTCTTAAGCACTAATTTGTAACTCCTTCCACAATCATTCCCGCAGAGCAACAATATATGACGTGATCACGAATACTATAATTTTCAGAGTTCTTAAAACTCTGACGTACCGCTAGCAAAGTGGAATTGTTGTAAAAATACCTGAGCTCAGCACAAGCTCTTGGCTATGCTTTAATAAAAATTACATATTGCTACCGTACAAATTTAACCATTTAAATTTGCTCGTCTATTGCGCTCTGAGCGAGCAGCCGGAACGCTATGTATTATTTCACTATTTTCTCATTAAAAATGGTTAATAAACACTCTAAACAAATTTTTAAAACAGATAACTTCTTGCATTAAGAAACAAACAAACAAAATATTTTTAAAACAAAAAAGCGACCACTTTCTGTTTTTATAACTATAATTTAAAAAATAATTAAAACTATCACTCTTATATGTTTTAAAAAGCACAACTCTAAGGCTATTTAAATAATTTTTGTTAGAATATTAAACTCAAATGCCAGTAGAAAGCGTTAATAAAACAAACGAATTTTGTTTTTACAAAAACTGTCTAAAATTTAATTTTGAAATAACATTTGATGTTAAAGTGGCGCTAAATAAATGATAATACTTTAAAACTGATTTTTAATAAATTTTGGTCCATAAATAAATATTTGTTTATTTTAAAAAAATTCCAAGGAGTCTATTTTTTATATTTGGAATGGCTAAAAAGTTACTCAAAACAGAAAAATACCCTTTAAATTTTAAATTACATTCTGTTTGTTTAAATTTAATTTAAATTTGTACTAGTTATTTTAAATTCTGCTGAATTTTTTCAAAAATAACCGTAATTTGTTCTTGTGGATTGCATTTTTTTATATATGTTTAAAATAAAAAAATAATAAAAATAAATTAAAAAAAACTGATAAATTAATTATTTTGTTTCGAAGACAAACAAAACAAAAAGTGTTTTGTTTCAAATTGATAGGTGTTTATAGATTTTACAAATAGCTATACTTGTTAGATTTGTCACTTCCTGACAGCCTTTAAGTTCGATTATTGATAAAAAACTGCAAAGGCTCAAATAAAAAAAGATAAATTTGCAGAGGGCGCTAAAAGTAAAACTAATAATTTTAAAATAAAAAAAAACCAAAAGAGACATTTTGAGTGTGCGAACAAATAATCCACGGTCCAAATCATCTAATGCGTCTTGGATTGTTTGTTCCCAAATACGAACGAATAGACCAAAATCGCTGCGTCAGCGCCTGCCAAGATCGAACAAATAAGCCAAATAAAAATTTCACTAGGTTCAAATAATCCAGGATATTATTTAGCTTATTTTCATTGTTTTAATGCTTAATTTTAAGGACTAAAGCTGGCAATAAACAATTTTTGTTTTAATAATGTTTTGGTTTTATTTTTTAATATTTTTGCATTTATATTAATATGTGTGAGATGTGCAGACATGAGCGGTTAAATTCGATGATTATGACTTTAAAAAAAACAAATAAGAACAAAATTTTTTTAAGTAATCAGTCACAGCTACTTAAGTAGCCTTCATCTACTTAAGTAGTTATGGTGCAATCGGGCCTATATAACCTTAAAATAACTTCTATTTAAGGGTAAAAATTGTTAATTTTCATGTTTTGATATTTTCTTCAAAATTACTTTGCAATGCGTTTAACTAACTGCGCATTTTAAGATTCCGTTAATTTCGGCCACGTTAAAATTTATGTAAAAAACCTGCCGTTTTTTGCCGTTTTTAAATATCATCG
Source organism: Microlaimidae sp. YZB2_3 (assembly GCA_030248175.1). Lineage (NCBI taxonomy): Eukaryota > Metazoa > Nematoda > Chromadorea > Desmodorida > Microlaimidae > Microlaimidae sp. YZB2_3. The sequence continues at coordinate 15,507 of JASAMX010000086.1, forward strand.
TACTACCATATTTTTAAAGAATTTTTTTGCTCTTTTGACTTTTTTTGACGTTTTTTAAGCCAAAAAAAATTCAACAAAAACACAGGTTATTAAAACTTGTTTTTCTAAGGTTTTGACATAATTATTTAATGTATTGCTAATAATTGTTGCTGTTTGCAAACGGGGAAAATTATGTTATATGTACTAAGAACATTACCTAAGGATAAATTTGCAACCTTTAAAAATTTTTATTTTTCGTTTTGGCAATAGTTATAGCCAGTTTTTTCTAAGTGGCCGAAGTTAATGGCTCGCGCCTTAATTTCGGCCACTTTAAAACAAAGACTTTAAACCTCCACTGATCTTTAAGTGTAACAGAAATTTTAAAATTTTGCACTGTATTGACAAAAATAGCTATCGTTTGTTTTTTAGACCAAATCTGGGGTCGATTAAAAAAACCAGAAAAAACTTATAAAAAAAAATAAAAAAAGGTGGCCGAAATTAAGTCAGTTACCCTACTTCAAATTAAATAAGATTAAAATCACCCTTTAAACAAGCGAAGCTCCAAAATTTCAGAGCTACCTTTATATTTTATATGGCCGGAGCTCCAGAGCATGCTATTTAAGGGTGTAGAAACATCACTAACATTAAGATCTGTCATTAACCTTCCACCTCTTACTGTAAACAGGGAAACTTTTTGAAGAACAAGCCTTTTAAATTTAAGTTAGAATCACAGTTTACCAATATAGTTTCACCACCATTTGCTAATGGTCTTAAAAAAACTCCATAATACTGGGAAATCTACGATTTTGTTAGTGTAGTAACGGATATATTTTTTACTTAAAATTTTTAATGGCTCGACGGAACAGAAATCTCGAGCCATGATTATAGAAAAAAATTGCTACAGTAAGATACAGTGTGTGTAAAAACTGAAATGTTTATATTAATAAAGGATTTTCTATTAACCTCTAAAAAATCTATTGAATTATTGTTAAATTTTAGCTCGAGATGCGAAATTCATTTGCTGCCAGCGCGAATTCTAGAAATTGCAATGGAAATATCAATTTGGAGATTTGCAGATGCAATGGAAAAATTCACATTAAACATGAATGCAATTGCGAACAAACAATCCAACTTTCAGCGCTCTTGTTTGGATTATTTGTAGTACCTAGCTAGTGATTTTGGATTATATTTCCCTAGGCGTGGATTATTTGAACCTAGTAACTTGGATTATTTGGACCTTGGATTACTTGTTCCTGCACCCGACAGTTTTTGTAAAAAACTCAATGATTTTTATGTTTATTGAATAAAAAAAATCAAAAATCTGTTAAGCGGTGCTGAAACTTGTTGTAAATGTACACGAGCTAACACACAAACAAAAGCGAGTTAATAATAAAGATCAAAACCCGTATTTTAAAAATTATTTATCAAATTACTTAATTTAAAACCCAGATGCAAATTTTTTGAGGGATAAAGTTGGTTAATTTTTGTATATTTTTAAAAAGGTGGACTTAAGAAAAATTGTGCGTTCTTATTTGTTTTTTTTTAAAACGTCATAACCGCATAATTTTAATTGGTCGCATGTCTCATGTCTGCATACTAATTTTTAACATCAGCCAGATATAATTTAACGATAGATGACAAAACAAACAATAAAACATAACAAATTAATTAAGTTATTTAAAAATCCAAATAAAATTACATAACAAGTAAAACTATTATCGTCAACAACAAAAATAAACTTACTTTAAAAGTTTAATACCAAAAACTAAAACTATACTTAACGTAAAAAATCTTATAAGAAATCAGTAAAAATCTAATAGAAGTCTATAACATTAGAATAAACTATTATACCAGATATTTTTTAACAACTTAATTTATATTTCTTGATAACTTAAGTATACAAATCTTAATTTGGCTAAATCACTCTTTTATAGCCGTGGTTGAACAGCATCGCGCTGTTATTGTTTATTGTTTATTTGTGCGACCTGCCGTCCGGCCGGTTCATAACACAAATAACAAGACAGCAGAAAGAGTGAGAACTGCTGGTTTTATTGTAGAATTTTGAAGCGGCTTTTGATTTTGTAAATTTATTATTTAGCAAATATTACTGTAGACTTTGATAGTAATTAGTTATGATAAAAACCGAACTTTAAACGTCAGTATAATATACAAAGTGAAGAAAAGCACGCGAATAAAATAAATTAAAGCATAAACAAACGGGAAATCTAAAACCACACTATAATTTACGATAATACTTACAGACTAAAACAGGTCAGAAATTATTACTAAAACTTATTCTGAAATAACGGAATTACCCAGACACCAAAAAAAACAAAAAAGAAACAAAAAACAACCCAAACAAAACCATAAAAAAAAACACACAAACAAAAATAAAGAAACAAAAAAAAAAACAAAAAAACAAAAAACAAAAACAAAAAAACACAAAAAAAAACCCACCCACAACCAAAAAAAAACAAAAAAAACAAAACCCCCCCCACAACACAAAGAACAAAAACAAACACCAAAAACCAAACAACCAAAAAAACAAACAAAAAAATAAAAAAAAAACAAAAAAACTAGATTTTTACTGATTTTATTTTATAAGATTTTTTTTACGTTAAGTATAGTTTTAGTTTTTGGTATTAAACTTTTACAATAAGTTATTTTTGTTGTTGACAATAATAGTTTTCTTTGTTATGTAATTTTATTTGGATTTTTAATAAATTAATTAATTTTGTTTTATCTTATTGTTGTTTTTGTCATCTATCGTTAAATTATATCTGCATAATGTTAAAAATTAGTATGCAGACAGTAGAGCATGCGACCGATTAAAATTATGCGGTTTAGTTTTTTTAAAAAAAAACAAATAAGAACGCACGATTTTTTCTTAAGTCCACCTTTTTAAAAATCTCAGAAAATTAACCTATTTTGATAAATAGTTTAAAATACGGGTTTTTAATACTTGTAACTCGCCGCTTTTGTTTGTGTGTTAGCTCGTGTTGCATTTAACCATTTTCACACACTTAACAATTTTTGATTTTTTTTATTCAATAAACATAAAAATCATTGAGTTTTTCGAAAACTGTGGGGTGCAGGAAGCCTAGATCCCAAGGTCCAAATAATTACTAGACCCGAATAATCCACGCCTAGTAATCCAAAATCACTAGCTAGGTACTACAAATAATTCGGACGAGCGTAAACTGGATACTTGTAAATTTGCATTTTCATGTTTAATATAAATTTTTCCATTGCATCTCAAATCTCAAATTGACTGCTTTTCCCATTCGATTTCTAGAATTCACGCTGGCCACGATAAAATTTCCCGTCTAAAATAATTCCGATGAGGTTTAGAGGTTAATCGAAAATCCCTTTCTTGATATAAACATTTCAGGTTTTCACACACTGTATACTTTTACTGTAGCAATTTTTGTGGTGAGTGGCTCGGGGTTATATTTTCAAGCCATTAAAAATTTTAAGTAAAAAATATATCCGTTACTACACTAGACAAAAATCGTAGATTTCCCGGGGTTTTTATTAAAACTCCATTAGCAAATGGTGGTGAAACTATATTGGTAAATAATAATATATCGCAACTTTTCTTGTAACTTAGCGATTTTTACATTTGAATTGTTTTCTGTCGCGTCAGATAATCTTGTGCTAATATTATGCAAATATCATAATGGAATTTTAAATATAAATTTTTTTGCCATATTCAACTCTTGTGGAGATAAAATAAATTTGTAACTTCAAATATTAATAAAAATGTTTTCAGTTGGCATAAAAACAGCGGGTTATATGGTCATATATGTGCATAGTGTCAATTATTTCTTCGTATAAAAGTTTTGGTGATTGATTAAAAAACTATTATTCATATCTTAATTGAACGGTGTGATCTTTCCATTAGACGTTTTTCATTATTTTTTTTCTCAAATGTTCAAAACAATATTTGAGCTGGACATAAATATATACTTTATTTATATTAAATTTTTTACAGACGAGTTTCCCGACAGGCTAAGTTTTATTCGTTCCTTCAATACACTTTTTCAAAACTTCAATAGTTTAAGATTTGTTATTGTTGATATTTTTATAAATATAAAGTCTACTATGGTTAACATTGTGTTAAAACGAAATTAAGACCAAAAAGTTAAAAAAAGGCAAGTCTAAAAGCTTCACCACGGTCTTACCATGTTAGCACGTATAATGTTGATTACAGTGGAGTTTCCTCAAAAACGTTCTTACAAAAATGCTATCACCGTATTGTTAATGATGAACAGCGGGGGTTAAGAAAAGTGAAGTAAAGGACCGAGATTATTGAGTTGTGAGTGAATTAAAAATGTAAATAAAAATAATATTAAACCTAGAGTTTTTAAAGCTGAAATTAGGGCACTATCAATTAACAACTATCTGTCAAGAAGAAGTAAAGAATAAACGCGCATGCCAGAAAAGAAATGCCAGTGTTGATGTAGCCAATTAGTAAGTCGCGTTACCTGTTTCTCTCTGGTGCTATTTCTTCAAAGAACAAGTGGTTACTTGACCACCCAGTTTTTTCACCCTGATAGAATTTATCTTTAGGTGGCATAGTACTCCAACCGGAAAAGTTTGGCTCCGAAGGTCATCGAGACAACCTGATACACGAAATTGGACATGCACTTGGGCTTTGGCACGTTCACCACGGAGTCTCCGAGATGTCGTGCGATGAACAATGTAGAGAAACGCATCCGTCACTACTTACCGGTAAAATTCATTCCTGAAAAATAAACAATTAGGGTAACTCACTTAATTTCGGTCACTTTTTTATTGTTTTGGATGTTTTTTGTGATTTTTCCAATCGACCCAAAATTTGGTTTAAAAATCAAACGATTCAAACAAATTTGGTCTAAAAATCTAGCTATTTTTGTTATTCCAGTGCAAAATTTTAAAATTTCTGTTACAGTTAAAGATCAGTGGAGCTTTAAAGTTTTCTTTTTATAGTGGCCAAGAGTAAGGCGCGAGCCATTAACTTCGGCCACCTAGAAAAAACTGGCTATAATTATAACTATAACTATGGCTAACTAACTAACTATGGCTATAACTATTGCCAAAACGAACAATAAAAATTTTTAAAAGTTGCAAGTGTATCCTTAGGTATTCTTCTCTACATATAACTTAATTTTTTCCCGTTTGCAAACTTTAATAGTTATTAGCAAGACTTTAAATAATTATGTTAAAACTTTAAAAAACAAGTTTTAATATCTTGTGTTTTTTGTTCAATTTTTAATTTTGGCTTAAAAAACGTCAAAAAAAGTCAAACGAGCAAAAAAAAAAAAAATCTTTATAAATACGGTAGTACGATGATATTTAAAAACAGCAAAAACGGCAGATTCTTTCACCTAAATTTTAAGGTGGTCGAAATTAATGGAATCTTAAAATGCGCAGTTAGTTAAACGCATTGCAAAGTGATTTTGAAGAAAATATCAAAACATGATAAATAACAACTTTGAGCATTAAATAAAAGATATTTTAAGGTTATATATTACTTTGTTCTAAATTTGATGTTCTTTAAACACAAAGCAAAAAAAAAAAAAAAAAAAACAAAAAAAAAAAAAAAAAAAAAAAAAAACCCCCCCCCCCCCCCCCCCCAGTATAGGCTCGTATGAAAATTCTTTTTTAAAAATGTTTTACATTTTACACGAAAAAAGTGCTTAAAAATGTTTTAGAATTAGAAGCACTATGTGCTCTTCTTATAAAATAAAGTTTATTTTTGATTTTTTTTGAACTTAAAATTTTTACATAAGTTTCATATGTCCTACAGTAATAGCTTTAAAAGCTATTTTTCTGAAGGTCTTTGTTTGCAATTTAATTCGGTAATTTACTCTTTAAAAGTAAAATTAAAAAAATAGCGTAAATTTATACAGGTTCTTTCAGTCCGAAAATTTTAAAAATAATTACCTTAATTTTTAAGATTTCACTTAAATTGATACAAATACATAGTTGCACTGTTTTGGTTTATCTTGCAGTAGATCAAGTTAGTTTAACTCTGGTAATTTTATATTTTAAAGGCTTCAAACAAATGCATGATTTTAAAGTGCTTTTAAGAAAAAAAATTTTTTTTTGTTTATTGAGTGTTCCGGTTCCGGCTCCGAGTTTTAGAATTTTTTATACGTTCCGATTCTAATTCCGGTTTCAATCAATTTCGAATTCTGGTTCCGGGTTTCTGTTCTGGATTTTTGGAATATCCCAATTCGGTAAAAGTTCAAAGGAAAAGTTGCGGTGTTCCGGGGGTTCCCCAGTTCTGCCCATCACTAAGATTTCGTTTTATGCAACGTTTTATTTGCCAAATAAGATTGAATCCCGCAGTGATTAAATAAAAAATATTGTGGATTTACGGATTTTTGTAGTAAATTAACAATAATTTATGATTTGATAAAGTTCTTCGATTGATTTTCTTTAGATTTATGGCTTAAAAATTAAAATATAATAAAGCTTTATAAGGGCTAGAACTAGAGTAAATGTTTAGGCGATTTGGTAAAAGACACTAATCCCACACCCAAAAACATGGAATGCAGAAATCCAAGAAAACCACGAAAAGGTTTCCAAGAAGCAAAATGCCATGGTGACAAAATTTACGAAGACACACCCTACAACAATTTTATGAGTTACGCTAGTAAGTGTTCTATTGTCGTTTTATATTGGTTTTATTTCAGTTAACCTAAAGACTTCTGAAATTACTTACCTTAAAGACAAATAATTCTTTAAATCAATTAAATTATGATTTGTAGCTACCGTATTTTTTAAAAACAAAAATACATAGTCCAATAAAGTATAGATCGTTTCCCACAAAAACAGTTAAAAAAATCTGAATTTTTTTGTCATTCGGACATTTCTATTATAGATGAAGATTGCACTGACCATTTTACTCCCAATCAAGTGGCGAGAATGCACTGTTATATCGACTTGAAGTATCGAGGCTGGATGTCGCCATCTAACGGTGGGGGAGTAAAAAGCAAAAATATCATTCCGCTGGCTCCGCGACTGGCCAGTGTTAACAGAGAAGAAGATAATACGCAAATTGAATTGGTATATTAAAAAATTTACAAATCATCAATACTACGGCGAAACGACCCAGAGTCATTATAAAATAGACGTGAATGTGACTCTTTCTGAAGTTAATGGGTGACATGGGTGGGTGTTTAAATTTAAAATGAGTGACAATCACATTTATTTTATACGAATTGTGGCTTATTTTGCCGTAGTAACGATGAAATGTGTATTTTCAAAACTTATAAGGACTGATATATAAATGAATGAAGCTGAGCAGACGGGTTTCAAAGCCGTATTTTCACCAATCAATTTCCAATATCGCAAAAAAACGCAATAGTCCTTTAATACAAAATCTTTCTCATTTAATTACATAAAGTAAAATTTTAAAAATTTAAATTAAAATTTTACGCTATTACCATTCAACAATTTCAAGCTTTATTACCGCTGCTACAACAATTTCAAGTCTCAGCCCGATTGGCTTAGTATTAAAGGAAAGTTTGCTCCGGGCTATATAGAAATGTAGTTTGTGAAAACGCTCTATTAGCCATTTTTTACGTCTTGTGAGCAACGAAAACACGTAAAAAGCTTCTAAAACATTTGCGTGAACAAGGGGCGTCGGACTAGGATGAATTTTACCCAGGCCAATTTTTAATTTAAGTACCCATGGTAAGAAGTCTAAAAATTTTTTTTTAAAGCCAAGTTCCCAGATCAGGTAAAGTAATCAGTAAACTCTAAACAAATTTTCTGATCGAAAATTTCAAATAAAAAAATATTGATAATAACATTGGTAATGTCTCCGTTTACTTTTATTGAATTTATCTTCCTAGCGGAAGCTGAAAAAAAAACTTCTTTAATTATTAAATTTTATAGGCAATTTCATGGTTGTTGTAGTTTAAATTTTATAGAAAAATATTTAATGAAAATAATCAAAAATGAATATTTAAAATATGTGTCATTTTACATTACACGTTTTCTTTTACTACACTTTTTTAGACATGGATACCTCCGCTTGGTTATGAAGATTGCCATCCAAAAGAAAGCGTTGCTAAGCAGGCTATTTGCGGAAAAAACGGAAGACTGATTCAATTCGCTTCCAAAGCTTCAAGTCCGGGACCGTTTAAGCTTAATGGTTATTGGGCCCCTCACCAGGCTATTGGTAAGTAAATAGCACGAATTTTGAATAATCTGCTAGTGCAGATAATAGGCTTTTAAATAATAATTGCGTATCACCTGCTTTGATAAAAAATGCATAAAGAGGAAAGTGGCAGAGAAATGTTTATTTAGTTTGAAAAGGGTGATTATTACGACAATAAAAAAATTGTAGCTACACTTTACGTTCAAGAAACATTTACTTTTTTAAAGATTTTGTTTAAGATCTGGTGTAAAAAGTTTAGTTTATTTATTTTGATTGGCTTCGATTCGAAACAAATATAGTGTTTTTAATTCATAAAGCACTAAACAATCGAATTATAATTGAACTATTAGATAGTACTTAGAAAATGTTGTTGAAAAATTAATTGTTTTTGGTTTGATATGGTTTACTTTTTATTTCTGAACTTATTTGTGCGCTTTTATTTCGTGAATTCGCAACCAGACATAAAGACACTTGAATCGAAGCAACTTATTGCGGAGTTAGAAGCCTCATATTGCACCGGTAATACCAGGTGTTCAATGCTTAATTGAATAAAATAATAAAATTAATTGCAAGCTAGTGTAACATCTTAGTTTTGTCGATGTCCTGAAAATACGAAACCCGATAAAACGAGTTATAATAAAAAGTCACCAAAGGATAGTGAAAGTCTGGACATCAGTCAGTGAGATAGTAAGGCTGAAAATTTTAAGTTTTAATGTTATTATTATTATTTATTATTCATTCAAAATATTTGAAAAAAATCTAGAAAATTCTCTTTGCTTTTTTTAATACACTAGATTTATATGGCCTTGTACTTCTTGATGTTACTCAAACTAGGCTTGCAACACTTCATGCTAAAATTTGGCTTTTTTAAACCTAAAATTTGATATCGCCTTTGCGTGTTCTGTTCTTGCTGACTACATATTTCGTTAAACTAAAGTTTTAAAATATTTGATCTTCTCAATTGAACACCTGTTCTGGTAAACCTGACTTCGTTTCTTGCAACGAACCTTTGGGGAGAATTTGCATACGCGGTCACTGTGTGTCTGCGTGCCAAAAATCGGAATACAGATATTGCGCATGCGGAATTGGGGAAACCTGCACTGTTTGTTGCATGAGCGAAGATAGCTCCAACTGTCAAAGGGTGGGCATAAACTTTTTGTAAATTGGCTTTATCCTTTTAAAAGATTATGTTAAATGCAAAATAAAACTTAGTTCGGATGTGCATCTTAAAATTTAATGGCTAAACTTTGTCAAATGACAATTAAATTTATCAAAATATATTTAATTAAATTTGTAATCGGTGTTATTTGATAACAGATTTAGTGATTTCCTTGATATAACTTTTATTATTATTTCTGTTTTTATTCGCGTGATAAAAAATATAAATTGATAAAATAAAAAAAAATGGGAAAAAATTGAACTGTAAAAGTTTTACCTCACCCTGGAAAAAGGCCGATACCTTTGGCATCCGTGAAAGAAATGGGAAGTCTATTTTTCGACACAGTAGCACGGAAGCTTGTATCAGAAGCACTCGTGACGGCTACAGCGCTCTCTGTGCACCAACCGAAGATGGTAAAATCTGCGACTTCTCACTGCGGCCATTGGACCAAGTTGAAGAGCCAAAAATTTGCATAAATACCGTCTGCTCCAGTCCCCAGTGTCGTGTTCTGGCCACAGCGAGCCTTTTGAACTGCCGTTGCAGCGGTCGATTCGCAGAATACCCGTTTTGCTGTCATAAACAGTTCAACGACAGCTGTCTGCCCTACCAATGGTGGATGCGGGAGTACTCTATTAACTATTTGAATTTGATCAGCAGCGCATCTGTGCACCAGTACTGGAATCCGTGTGCGGTACAGAATTCGGAAGGAAGTGTCTGCGGACCCAAACATATATGCAGGAACAATACCGTGTGTTTTGCACATGCGAACAATCGGTAAAATTAGTAAACTGATTTGGGGCTCTTCAATTTAATCGGAGTCTAGTATTTATAGTTTCGTAGTTAAAGTATTTATACGAAAGTATTTTAAATTATTCTAAAAGCTTTTATTCTTTACAGCTTTAAATTTGTACTAAATTTCATCAAATTGCTCTATTACATAAAATAGAGAAATTTGATGAAATGATTGTAAAAATCAAATAAAAATTATTGAGATACAAAATCATTATATTTTTTTTAAAAACAAAAAAGTGGTGTTAAATTATTTTTGATTTGTCGTTTTCTCGTTAAATAAATGTTTCTTGAGGTAAAAATGATGTATAATTTAGATTTCCAAAAAGTGTAAAATTTCTCGAGTTAAAAATGATGCATAATTTAAATTTCTAAAAGATTAGAACACTCATTATACAGTTTGATAAGATAATTCAGCATTTGCAAAACACCTATGTATTTTAAGTGCGTTCACGTGTGTGATAATCTTGGAATCACCGAATGTTTATGCCAACCGGGTGGAATCAATGAGTGCAGTGTTTGCTGTCTTCGCAGCGGCAGATGTGTATCGATAAATACCAGTCCGAATCAAGCATTCTTCTATCAGATGCACGGTACACCCTGCAATTTCACATATGGAACTTGTGATGGATCCGGAAACTGTTTATCTCTGGGCACTCATCCCACCGACACCTACTGCAAGGTACCTGCTAACGAAGGCAAAGAGTGCGGCCCCTCCCAATGGTGCAAAGATGGTAAATGCGTTCACGTCTGTGGCAGCTCAGCGCTGCTGTGTCAGTGCTTGGGAGCAAACGCTTGTCACGTGTGTTGTAGAAGTCCCACTGAAGGCTGCGAATCCATTTTCGCCCAAATTAATCTCCCGTTTCTGCTGAAGCCGGTTGGGACCCCTTGCAACTTCTCCTACGGGTCCTGTGACGCCACAGGGAACTGCAAGCTCTTCTTGGATCACCCCAGCCAATCCTACTGCGCTCGAAGCCGGAATGACGGGAAAATCTGCGGTGAGCGCAGCGTGTGCATGGCCGGGGAGTGCCAACACGTCTGCAGCCCCAACATGGAATGTCACCCATTACCAGGGAGCGAGCACGAATGTCATGTGTCCTGCTACATCAACGGCCAGTGCACCTCCATCTACGACGGCAGGAGCGCCCATCTGCTGCGCCAAGTCGGCACCTCCTGCAACTACACATTCGGCACCTGCAACGACCTGGGCAAGTGCGCCCTCATCCCTTCCCATCCCAGCAGCAAATTCTGCTCCAGTTTAGAGAACAACGGTTTAGAATGCGGGGTGATGAGCGTATGCAGATTTTTCGACTGCCAGCACGTGTGCCAAGTGCCGGAACGACTCTGCATCTGCCCTCCAAACTCTCCCAATGAATGCAAAGTCTGCTGCATCAGTATAGATGGCCGTTGCAGATCCGTATATGATGGTGTAAGCAAGTTTTTACTTCGACCCATTGGAACTCCGTGCAACTACAGGTAACCTATTAATTTCTTTATTTTGGAGAAAAAAAAATTTTCTTTATATTTGAAAAAAAACACCCTTAAATGTTTTAATTCTCAAGCAGTGTTTTCAAAAAAAAAAATTATTAAGAACCCAATATAATACTATTTATCTTAAAAGCTAATTCGAATTTCATTCTTACATGCACTACTTATACAACGATTTAAATTTCAATTTTATTTATCGACAAAATTTCAAGTTTTATAAATAGGAAAAGTAATTATGTGATAAATTATATCAATTACACAAAGGCCTGGTTCACACCGGAGTCAAATTGTCACTGCGATGTGATCGTGTTGTCTCTTGTCACTCCGGTGTAAATCTAGGCCTTACAGACAAACGTCAAATATGGCTGCTGAAAAAGATTTCTGTACATAAGAAAATTAGTAACAAAAACTATGGGGAAACAGAAAATAGCCCAAATTAACACACATGAAAAAATTTTAAAGCAAAAAATACGGTAAAGACAGCCAACCAAAAATATAAACTAATAAATAAATAAATGGTTTACCTGATGTGCTAAAATTAAACTAAAAATATAAGGGGGGGTGGCGTGGGTGTGTTGGGGGGGGGGTGGTGGTTTTTCTTCTTTGGTGGGGGGGGTAAGGTTGTGGTAAGCTGGAGTATTTTTATTTTTTTTAATTTTATTCTTTATTATTTTTAGTATAACTTTTATTACCCCCCCCCACCACCCCCCAAAAACAATGTAAAAAGTTAATCCACTTTAGAGAATTTATGTGTCAGTTTTATTATGTTTAAAAAACGAAAAAATTTTTTCAAAAAACAAAAGAAACCCCTCCATTAAAAAATATACACCCAAAATAAGCCCAAAATCCCCATAAAAAAATTCGCTCCTTTAAAATCCTAACACTAAACATTTAAAATCCTATAAACTCGTAATTATAATTTACAATTTAGAACGAGTGGTTATTAAAGAATCAAGTTCATGGCGCTGCTATTAAAAGTGAAGATGGGTTTGATTTGATGTAAACCTTGAATTTCTGCACAAAAAGCGCAAAAAACAAAAAGCAAAAAGCTTTTAAAAACTCGTAATGACGTTCACGAAATTTCTTATTATTAAAAAAATCAAATAAAAAATTTGATTAACAATAATAAGCATGCTAAAAAACGTTTTGACATACAAAACGTTTGTTAATAAATTATTATTCAATAATTTTTTGGCCAGTGTATTTTCAAATTTAGTTACGGATTTTGCGACAGCAGTGGTGAATGTAAAGGACTGAAAGACCACCCCGGTATCGGCTTTTGTCAGCAAAGCAATATGGAAGGTAAACCCTGCGGTGAGGCTCAGCATTGTTTCTTCGGTCAGTGCAAGCACATCTGCGGCACTGCTGAGAGAGCCTGCGTGTGTTCCGTAGCTTCTGGCCAAGAATGTCACCACTGCTGCATCGGAGATGACGGTGTCTGTTCTTCGATATATGACGGCAGCATGCATTTACTTAGACCAAGTGGAACTTCCTGCAACTTTACGTAAGATATCAGTTTATGAGTTTGTTTTAAAATAGATGACTTAGGGAACTTAGAAGCGAAAGCAGTTGAAGCCAAAAATCGACATGAAATTTAAAAATAATTTTAAAAAGAATATATTTTAAGCAAACTCGCTATGTTAGGAGGATTTTAATTTTTGTTAGGTGTAATTATAGCACGACATTTTGACCTTAATCACAGAAACCTGAATACGCTATAATATGCACTGGTTATGAAAATTTTTATGATTAATACTTATGCTTGGAAACTCGTTATTTTATTTTTTTACTTTTAGATATGGAATTTGTGATAATGGCGGAAAATGTCAAAGAGTAAAAGATCACCCCGCTTTGAAGAAATGCGAGTTTTATGAAAATCAAGGAAATCAATGTGGACCCAGACATATATGTCGGTAAGATATCTTGCTAAAGATCCACTACAACGTTTATTTTATTCGATAAATTAGAGTCGAAAGAATATAACCACCGATTTATAATTTATTTTATAGACTTTAAGCTGACGCTGAAGCCTTAAACCTTCCCAAGCAGGCCTTAACCTATTCTAAGACCGAGATAAATCAATAAATTTCAACTGCTAAAATCTCCAAAACGGTTAGAGTTCGAGTCTTTTATGCTACGAATTCCCTGTACCCGTCTAACAAAGTTGTTACTAAATTTTAAAATTCAATGTTATGTTTTTTTTATATTTTAAACCGTCATTAGAAATCATTTTTTCTAAAATTTTAGGTTTGAAAATTAAAGATCATGAAAACGATTAATACTGGTTATATTTACAATCACAATTGATGATGGTAATCTTAAAAAAAATCAAACTACCTAATTCTGTTACGCGAATAAGATATATTTTTTAAGATCATAGGGTACGGGGTGTCACAACTCCCGTTGTGTTAATGTTTCAGAAATATGACGCCTTATAAATATGAGTTTTAATGTAACACTGTCGAGCGATCGTGTAACGCAGCACGTCAGTCAATGAGGTACTGAGGCTGGAGATTACAGGTTCAAGTTCTGTATCGCTCATTTTTCAGTCAAAAAGCTAAAAATAGCAAATTGTTTCGCATTCCTTCTTTCAAAAACTCGATTTATCCGGCCTCATATTTCTGGACGTTACAGGGCTTTTTAGAGTTGCAAGTAGAGAGCTTGCAGGCGTCAAAAAAAAGTTGCATTTTTTAGGCTTCGCTAAGGCTTATGTATAGTTTTTAGCAAATTTCATTTTCTTCTTCCTCTCAGATCCATCGACCCTCAACCGATCATAGTTAAATGGTTAGCTTACCCCTACAGAAAAATGTTAACATCTTGGATTTGCTATATAATTAATAATGTCGAACCTTTTTTTAGAAATTTGAATTGCGAACACGTGTGCGTGAACAACAGGGAGTGCCGTTGTTCGGAATTAAGCGAGGAATGTCACGTGTGTTGCATGGAAGGGGACGTATGCAAATCTGTCTACGATGGAAAACATACTTTTTTGCTACAAATTCCAGGATCCAGGTAAGTTTTTTACATTTTTATTGAATTTTGTAAAATTAGAACAATTTTTAGGATTTTGTAATGCATAAAACCCTAAAATTTTATTTATTCATTATTACTGAATAATATAATTTATGTTACAGTCAGATTTGTTTCAGCGAAATTGAAACTAAAAAAATCAAACTAAAAATTCGCATATAATGTTTATACTTTTTAAACCAAACTTAATTTGCGCATTTTTTAAATACCTTCAGTTTTCAGTAACAGCTCTATTAACACAAGAATACAAATCGTTTACCTAAGGTTTGTAGCAGACCAGCACTTCAGTTAATGAATGAAATTGAATTTACATGCATTACCAACATTTATTAATATACTCACTGTTGATTATTTTAGTTGTAACAAAACGTCAGGAACGTGTTCTAAATCAGGGATTTGCAAAAGCTCCAAAAATTTTTGCGCTCATTTAAGCAACGAAGAAAAACCGTGTTCTGGGCCTAGATTTACATGCCAAGGTATTTTTTTGTAATCAACTACGTTTTAATATAATTTGAATTTAAAAAACAAAAAACAGTTTCCACTCTGATTTATATGTTTCAAAGCGTCTGCTGTTGAATTTTTTGAAACCATAAAAATTTTAACAAAAAAATTCACCAAGTGATTTTTTTCAATTTTAATAAAATTTAATATTTAACTAATAAATACAGTTGGTTCTTAACCAAAAAATTAGTAATTTTCGCTCGTTTTTGCACGCACTGTGACCTGCAAAATCTATTCAACGATTCACTGTCAGCGATAATGAAAAATAGTGTAACCTAAATATCAACCAGACATTGCAGAGTCACCCAAATATAAATTAAATACACAAACCAATAAATTTTATAAAAACATTTTAGGAGGATTTTGCAAACATGTTTGCAGTGGAAATTCCGATAAAGAATGTATTTGTGATGCTGGAAGTCCTTCTGAATGCGAAATTTGTTGTTTGAATGAACAAAATAATACATGTTTGTCAGCTAATTCACCTGATAGGAAGCCGGTACTTATAAGACCTTTTGGATCTCAATGCAATTTCACAAGAGGTAGGTTTTTCCTTATTTTAATAATTTTTTAAAAAAATATTTATTACGTAGTTCTTCATAACTTAAACAAACAATGTTTAAGCGGAAAATATTTATTTAAAACTATACACGGTACAAACTATTTATTATATATAGTTTAATTTAATTATATAAATTTACAATTTTACAAAAAAAAATTTATTTGATAATCACGTCAGGATTTTAAGGACCCTCAAAATGTCATATAGTATTCGTGATCACGTCATATATGTTTCGGTCTGTGGGAATGGTTGTTTGAGGAGCTGTTAGAATCACTTCTAGCCAATTAGCGCTTGGGAAAAACTGGGTATCCAATGGATAAAAGATGTACATTTTTTTCTCAAGCCTTAGTTGGTCAAAAATGATTCTATGAGGTCATAACTCTGTGAAGGTCTTTCACACTGAACAATTTCCTTTTAAATGGGAGGGTTTTGACTATCGTGATGCATATTCTTCTCCTTTTTTTAAAACAGTTTTAAAAGTAAAATTTCAAAAATACATTTTTTTCTAAAAGATAATACTCATATTCATCTGGAATTATTTTTAGGAATATGTACAGAAGATGGTTTTTGTGTCAGCGTGTCGAATCACCCATTTTATAGAGAAAACCAGCAGCAAAATAACAATTGTGATTTAACAAGAAAAATTAATTTTGTATTATTCAACTGTTTAATAATTTTACATATAATTCTATGCTTTATATAATTTTTTAACAAAAGTTAGTAGTTGAATTATTTTAAAGACGTTGGCCTGTTTTTAAAGTTGAGAAGCTATGTAGAAAAACGCAAAAAGTGTTAAAGAAAATTTTATAAACCGGTTTCTGTTTTTGTAATGAAGCTTTCATTTAATTTGTTTTTAAGTATAGCAGCAATTTTTTAGTGTAGTATTAAATTTAAAAAACTTGTAAATCAGCATTATTAATGTATAATTTATGCGGTGCAATATTCATGAGATGATACGCAACTCATTTTGTACTTGAGTTATGATTTTTATAATACGAAATATATTTAAATTAAAATAATATAGTTTTGTTGAGTCATAGATTTATAATAAAATATATTAAGAGGTTTGTACTAGGTTTTCCTGAATTAAATAATTTTATAAACTAACATTGTCGTTCGTTTAATTTGTATAACTCGTATCAAGCCAGCCCATTTGTTCTATTGTGTGATGTACACACCTGATCAAAGCGTATGGTATTTTCAGACATTTGTATACGTATGCACATTCCAGACGGCGCTACAACTTGCGTCCACTTTCACTGCGACCCAAGGCAAAAATGTTCGTGAAAAAATCTATGGCCACAAACACAAATAGCAATCTACCAAAGTCATGTAGTCACGTAAGACATATTTTGCACACGATGTGGTTTTATTTGTATGACAGGTACTGGGATTTTAGAGCCGCAAATAAGGAACCTGGAGCCGTCGGAAAATTTTTGGACTTTTTTAGGCTTCGCTTAGACTTAGGTAAAGGTTTTAGTAATTCCTAATTTCGACTCCAAGTTCTTTTGGCTTCATCGAATCTAAACTTAAGACAATAGTTGGCCCAGAGCTGATTGGTCGTTTTATATGATGTTCAGTTCAGTAATAGCAAAATGATATAATACTATATTATAGTATTATATATTTTTGGTAATAGTACGTTCAGTAGTTTTTGTGTGGTTTTTAAACAAAAAATTAGGTGATTCTACAGTTTCCAACGCACTTTTTACATCTCAATATCTCTTACGTGACTTCGGTCGATTAGGCTTTGATAAAGTTCTTTTTACCATTTAACCTCTGGCTTCAGAAAAACAGTATTTTTTTATGTGGGTGATTTTTGGGTGCAGTGCATTAATCTCGTATGTATTTATAGTCAATATGCCAATATTTATTTTTTTTCCAAAATTTTTGATCCAGCAATTTCAGAAATGTTTCAAAAGTGCATTCGCAACTATTACTTTTTGTTATTTCTTTACAAATAACATTGTTATTGTTATTTTTGACCAATTACTTTGAGCAAAGCTGACTCAAATCAGGATGTATAACATTAACAAACAAAGTTTTAAAAAAACGTTGTTGATCTTGTTACTAGTCTTTTGTTTCTTGGTGTATACATAATTAGTGCAATGTGTCTATTGCTTATGTATGTTCCAGTCGTAGACGAAATAAAAATGGAATACAATACAGCACAATAGGAGTCAGCTTTAAAGGCAATTGCTCGAGGATCTGCCATTGAAAAATATTTTGATCCAAAATTGGCGCCATCAACAAATTCAGCCATTTATGTGCTGTTAACAGAATCAACAACAAAGTCACCTGAAGAGTTTACCTTATTTTCTTTTTTGCCTGTAGTGGTAGTGCTATAATCTTTTCAGAACTCTTGCTGAAATATTGTTACATTTTACTGTGATTCTTTTTGCCAAACTTTTTCCTTGTTTTTTTTCTGCCCTGCAATGTAAACTTTGTCTTCTCTAGCTGTTGGATGTTTTGACTGTGACTCTTTTTGCAAAAGACATTGTGCTCACGAGTGTGCCATGAATAACAGCAACAACGACGACTTGGAATGCACAGCACAGCTGGCGTTAACGATGATACTATCAAGGATAATTGCTTTGTGTTTGAGAAACCGGCAAACCAGCTAAATTTTTCTCACATAAAGTGTTACGATTGCGGTGAAATCTACCATTTTAAATGCCTGGGCTTTTCCAACTATAGAGCAAATACATCCACTAAGCAGCTACTTGAACTTCCAGGAGATATGTTAGGATTTCACTGCAATAAACCGGACTGCTTACTCCCTACACGGCTAAAACCCGCTGATAAAGCTACTATCTGCTCAGAGGGCTCACCTACTTTTAATGAGTTATCCCGAGAAATTGCTCAAAATGGACTAGCCATTAGTCAACTTAAGGCAACTTTCAAACAGGACATTTCTGAAATCACCACGAAGCTTGAGTCTTCGTGCTGTGCTATCAGCGGCACCTTACCAACTGACAGTAGGAAAACCAACTCCTATGCATCAGTTCTTAAAAGGGGCATCCTTGCATCGCAAACCACCGTTATCTACTCGGTTAAAGAGGTTTTAAGCGAGAAATAAATGAAAACGCAAGTTATTTTGTCTAACTTCCCAGGGAAACGTTTTGAATCGCTTAATAACCTTTTGTCAAACTTAAAGGCCTTCTTTCAAGATCTTCGTCTCGATGAGCATTGGCATTCGGTAATGTCAGCAGAACGGCTAGGAAAATCTTTTGGAGAAAAACTGCGGTTAGTTAAAATAACTATGTCCAACTATTATGGCCATGGTTCTCTACATACCCGTGATCTTTTAAACCGTTACAATTCTTTGTTTAACGACCCGGAGCTTCAACTTAAAGAAAAAGGGCTTAATATGCGAAGCGAAAGAAGCCTTTGCAAAAACGAAAGAATTTGCAGGAATATGGAAAACTACGTCGACAGGCTTATTTGGAAAACTCTAAATTAAAGAAAAGGGTGTTGTTTGTTAATGTGAGTTTTTCTGTGAAGCAAGATAAAAATGGTAATCATTATTTTGCTAAATACAAATTAAATAATGAAAGTAATCGGTGGACTGAAATTGAAAAGTGTGAATTTTAAAACCCTTAAAGGGAGAAATTGCACAATCACAAAAAAACGTATTTACAAAAAACTTCAAATTTCTAAAATGTATATATTCTAACGTTCCTAGTATTTATAGCTTTGAAAACAAATAATAAAAATAAACATTTAGAAATAAATGCAATAATAAAAATAAACATTATGTACCCCCTTTAAAAATTTTTTTTGGTGAATTAGTATCAGATCTGATAGAACAATGTGAAATTTTAAATTCAAAATTTTGCGAAAAATTTACTGTTGATAACAAAATCACTGCTAGTCTTGATAACAAAGTTTTGGACAAAAGTAAAATTAGAAATATAAAATTTACACCTGAAATTGTTTTAAAAGCTTTAAAAAACAAAAAAAAGTTTAGCAAAACTCCAGACGAGATACCATCGGCAGTTTTCAAGAACTTTGCTCATTCTTTAGCTGATCCACTTTCCATTGTCTTTGAAGTTTCTTTTAAAACTCATTTGCTACCAGCTTCATGGTTACTTGCTGATGTAATTCCTTTGTTTAAAAAAGGTTGTCCTAGTGATCCAATAAATTATCGTACAATTTTGTTGACATGTATTGCCTGCTAAGTAATAAAATCTTGTATATCAGATCAACTTTTAAGTTTTTAAGAAAAAAAACCTTATATCTAAGACCCAATATGGATTTTTTCAAAAACGATCAACCTGTTCTTTACTTTTGGAGTCTTTTAATGATTGGACTAAAGCTATAGACAAAAATTTATTAGTTGATATTGTGTTTATTGATTTAAGCAAAGTTTTTGACTCCGTCTGCCATAATAAATTGTTGTCTAAGCTACAATCTTACGGTATTGACGGCGATCTTCTGCTATGGATTTCTGTTTTTTTTGCATGGAAAAAAGCAACGAGTAATAATAGATAGTTTTACTTCATCTTTCCGAAATGTAACATTAGGAGTTCCTCAGGGTTCTGTTCTAGGTCCTCTTTTGTTTCTTTATTTTATCAATGATCTTCCTAATGAAGTAGGTAGTGTTACCTGTAAATTCTTTGCGGACGATGTCAAAATTTATAGTAGTAGATCTAAAACTGAAGATAATTCAATTCTTCAAGAGTCTATTAATAAACTTTTAAGTTGGGCCGATAAATTGCAATTAGAGGTTGCAGAACAAAAATGCAGCGTTATTCACACGGGACATGAAAATCTTAATTTACCTATATCTAAAAAGGGAAAAGAACTAAAAGTAAATCAAGAAGCAAGAGATCTAGGAGTTTTAGTTAGCGCAAATTTAAAACCATCTGAGCACTGTAATTCAATAGCTAAAAAAGCGCTGTCAGTAGTTAATATATTTTTTGTTGTTTTCAAATCAAGAATAGAAACGTGTTAACGAAATCCTATAAATGCTACACGCGTCCAATACTGGAGTATTATTCTCAAGTTTGGTCTCCATGTTTACTTAAAGATAATGATGCATGCAGTTGAGCACGTTCAAAGATATTTTAGCAAGAAAATTGTTTTTAGATGTGGGTTACCTGCCAAACTAAATTATTTTGAGCGGATTAATTTAATTTAGATTTTAATTTAATAAAATTTTTAATATTTTAATTTAAATTAATTTAGAGTCTCTTGAAAGCAGAAGAATAAAATTTGACCTTAGAGTAACTGACTTAATTTCGGCCACCTTTTTTCTTTTTTCGAATAAGTTTTTTCTGGTTTTTCTAATCGACCCAAAATTTGATTTAAAAATCAAACGATAGCTATTTTTGTTATTCCAGTACAAAATTTTAAAATTTCTGTTACAGTTAAAGATTAGTGGAGCGTTAAAATTTTGTTTTTATAGTGACCGAAATTAAGGCGATCCATTACCTTCGGCCACCTAGAAAAAACTGGCTGTAACTATTGCAAAAACAAACAATAAAAGTTTTTAAAGGCTGCAAATTTATCCTTAGGTATTGTTCTTGGTATATATAAGTTAATTTTTTTCCCGTTTGCAAACCTAAATAGTTATTAGCAAGACTTTAAATAATTATGTCAAAACCTTAAAAAACATGTTTTAATAACCTGTATTTTTTGTTGAATTTTTATTTTTGGCTTAAAAATCCGTCAAAAAAGTCATACGAGCTAAAAATTTTTTTTATAAATACGGTAGTACGATGATATATAAAAACAGCAAAAAACTGCAGGTTCTTCTACCTAAATTTCAAGGTGGCTGAAATTAACGGAATCTTAAAATGTGCAGTTATTAAACGCATTGCAAAGTGATTTTGAAAAAAATATTAAAACATGAAAATTAACAACTTCGAGTTTTAAATAGAAGATATTTTAAAGTTATAGAGTGCTTCGTTCTAAATTTGTTGCAGTTTAAACACAAAACAAAAATTTAAAAAATCACAAAAAATTCACTTTTTGGGTGAAAATTTTGATAATGCAGAATAACAAAAATGAACAGTTTTTGCAAAAACACTTCATTCAACATTAATCCAGTTACTTTTGTGCTAGTTCTTTTGTTTTTTAAAAATAAGCCAGTTTTTTAACACCCTAAATTGGTGGCCGAAATTAAGGCCTGGCCGAAATTAAGTCAGATACCCTACCCTTTGTTACAAAATTATAAAAAAGATTAAATGATCTAAATTTTAATGATTTCTTTTCCTGGGCTAATTTTATGGGTAAAAATTTTTACAGCCTAAAATTGAATTTACCAAAAGCAAATAAAATTTTTTATCTTTTTTTATTTGCATCCTGAGCGGCAAATTTCTGGAATTTTTTACCCAAGGAGGTAGACAGACACTTATAAGAAGCCTTAGGGCTCTGTGTGTCTCTCCCTTTTATTTTCATTAAGATTGCACATTAAGGTTTTGGTGTGATTTTTTTTAAATTTTATAATTTATTTTTGGTGCATTTTATAACATGTATTACAATATTTTGATGTATATATACATGTTCCAGCTTTGCTATTATTTTTTTGATTTTTTCCCTCGTTGTAGTGATTTTTGTGTGCAATAAAAGTTTATTATTATTATTATTATTAATACCATAGTTTGGGATTGCAGGGTGAAGTAAAACTCCTTAGCCAAAAGCGAAATCTAACCTATGTAACGATCTCATATAGTAAACCATGAGGAGATTGCACCAATAGTTTTTTAAGACTGCCATCAGAAACGGCAAAGGTCCACCAAGCCCAAAGCTAAATTTAATTTATTGTTTTTGTTTATTATTCATTATTTAAGAGCGAAATTCATATAACAAAAACAAGGAGCAAAGCCAAAACTAAGCTAGTTGAAAATTAACGTCTAAAGTTTGAAAAAAGTTTCGGAAAAATTCTTTTCTGAGTACAACTTCAGACTAGAAATTTTTTGATCTTCAAATTCTTTAAATTTGCTTTATAAATAACACGATTCTTAGGTGTTCCTGATGCCGAGAGTTGTGAGGCGAGTACAAAGGCGTGGCTTCCGGACGTGACGTCATGCGACAATCCAGGGGACTGCGTGCTGTCTTTGGGATTCGAGTACGCCCTACCCGTTGAGAAGATGCTGCTCTGGATCGCCTGGAATGCAGCGGACGGGGTTAAAAAACTTCGTTTATTGTACGAAAATGGATCCGAGCAAACTTTCAATCGCATTCATGCCTTCTGCGATATGCCATACTTGTTAAAGTTAGATGGAAATCAAAGCTTAACCCAGGTTTTTGTATAGATTATTTTTATGCTTCTCAAATGGGATGTTTTATCATCATGAAAAAAGTTGAAATAAACAGCTTAATGTTAACGTTTTATCAAATCTTGCTTTTATAATTTTTTTATGCTTAATTTTGTATAGTTCACAATTATGGGCAGATTATTTTTTAAAATAAGTAAAAAAAATGCTCAGAGAAATATTTTGGATTGTTATGTGTCTGTAATTTAGGTTGAAATTCACACTACAAACCCGTTTGTCAGCATAGACGCTGTACAAATTACATCTTCTCCATTCCAAGAACTGTGTTCTCATTGTAATGATATATCTTACAGAGTTTACAGAAAACCAAAATTCAACGATGGCTCAGAGTATAAAACCGTGGCCAGTAGATATTTTGTAGATCGGTAAGTTTTTAAATTTTGATCATTTAAACAAATTTTTGAATTGTGTTTTGCTATTTTCTATAATTTTTCTGTAAAATTTTTTACCTTAATTAAAAATAAAATTTTTATTATGTTGTATTTTAGAGATATCGACTCTAATCACACTTATTCCTACCGTGTCTCTATTGCAAACAAGTCTGAAGCTGGTGAGTTGTCGCCTCCTCTACGGTATTCCCGCAATGCTTCTTTTTGCGGCGACGGGAAAATCGATGAATCGGCTGAATCCTGTGACGACAACAACTTCCACTATGGCGACGGATGCTCTTCTGATTGCACCATTGAGGCGAAATTTACTTGCAAAGGTGAAATTTTAAAAACTATATGACTATAGCAGCAACTAATATTTCGATATAATATCCACTAGCTTTTCAGAGAAACTGAATGTAGAGTGCAGATAGTTTTTAACAGTCACTGAAAAAATATGACGCTTCTTGGTAATAATCGAAAAGTCTCATGAAAAGTTCAAACATTTCGTGCATAAAACTGTATACCAAAAGATTTATGCCGGTCATTTGTTCACTCTGGACATTTAAGACCTTTTAGTAGTAATCATTATTACCGCATCGCACCCTTTACCAGAGTCAAAAATAAAGTTAAGTAATAAATTTAGGTGAGCCAAGTGAATGCTACATTTACGAGGGAGACGGGGTCTGCGAAAATTTTGAAACTTCCAAAAGCGTCACTGACTGCGGCTACTACACTCCTCGCCACTTTCAAGATTACTGGGCGGAGCGGGTTTTGGTGTACGGCTCTCACGGATTTGATGAAAAACCTTGCGAAATGGCGTCGCTTAGTGGAATGCCGATAAAAACGGTATAGCGATTAACTTAATTTATGATTTATTTAATTTAATTATTGCATTATTATTTTAAGTTTCAAGGGTATTTTTAGTGGCGCTTCTGAACGTTTGTGAGTTCCAACTGTTATTCATTAAAAAATCTAACCATGCTTTTTACCAACCATGCAACAATCAAATTAAACTCCAAACGTACAACTATTTCTGAATTGTGGCTGTAATAATTGTTAGAGGGTATGAAATCAATGAACCACAGAACTTGGAGCAGAACGGTTTTAGACCTATACCTTTGAATAATTGAAATTCCAGATTTTACTATACGTTTTATATTGATTTTTTAAGTTTATGTTTTTGTCTCCTTAGGTTACCGATTTTAAGTTCAAAATTGCTTTTAAAATTGCTCAGTTCTATATTTCTTTACCTCAAATTCCTTAAAATTATTCAGATTTAAATTATGGATTTAGGCATGCAGCTCCACTGACTTCAGCACAAGCTGGGAACCATGTGAAACACTAGCGCTCGGCTCAATGGAGCTTGTAGTAGAGTTTCCCGTTCCAGTTATTGCTACAAGCTTGCTTGTATATTTGGCATCTGATGGAGTAAATGATTTCTCGTCTGATCCAAAGCACATCCGTGTCGAATTAATAGATGCAGAAAATAACACCCATCTTATTTCTGACAGCGAGTCTCTATTTCTCTCCTGTGCAAACAACCCGATGATTTATCCGGTTGTTCACGATCTTTCAAAGAGTTTTTTCAAAACAAAAAGTGTGAGACTTCTTCTTAGCAGTCCTGCTATTCAAATTCATGGTATTAAGGTATGCTTGCTTCATTTTTAAATTTATTTTATACTTGTTGGAAATCCCCAAAACATGGAAGTAAAAAATCTAGCTATATTTTTTACGTTGTATGTTCTTAACAATGGTTTTTTCACAAACGTTAAAAGTTAAAACACCTTCAAAATTTCTGAAATAAAATTAAAAAACCTCTTTTGTATTTAAACTTAAGACTTTTAATTTTGGAAAGAATTTGTTTTTTGTATCAGTAAAAATTAATTAGTTTTTGATTATTGTTAATTGTAAATTTTTATTCAAGTTTTGATATGCTTTTAAATCACATTTTAATGTCATGTTACCTTTTGAATTTATCCAGCAAAGTATTTCTGAGTATTCTAAAAATTATTTGGAAATGCAGATCATTTTGAATAGGATTGCAGATCTTATCATAAAGATATGTCAAAGACGTGCGTTGAGATTAAAATTAAAATTTTTTTCTTTTCTTAATTTTTTAACTCTTAAAGATTATGTTGTTAGATACGCACCTGGAAACATTTGGATCCGGGGACAGTAAACCAATGCTCTGAAACTGGACTTTTGTATCAGGGTGACTCAAGAACTTGCATTCAAAGCAGCTGCATGCAACCCTCATGTGCTACATTGTCAGTTGACCATGCGAGTTTTGAAAGTATATATTTACATTCTCAGTTATTTTAGAGCTACAAGTTTTCTATTTTTCGGCTCAAACTTTTAATTCAACAACTTCCGTGGTATCTGGTGTGTTTATAAATGCGAGTTATATGGTTAAGTCATTGAGTGATGGTGCAATGATAGAATGTTCGTCAATGTACAAAGGCTGAAGGTTACATGTTTAAAGGTCTATTCATACTTATGACAAAACGTCCTTTGGACAAAGTCCAAAGGACAAACCAAAACGTCCTTTGGACAAGCCAAAACGTCCTTTGGACTTTGTCCTTTGGACGAAGTATGAACGCTACTTAAAATTTGTCCTTTGGACAAAGTCCAAAGGACAAAATCCAAAGGGAAAAGTCCAAAGGGAAAAGTCCAAAGGGAAAAGTCCAAAGGACGTTTTGGCTTGTCCAAAGGACAAAGTCCAAAGGGAAAAGTCCTTTGGACTTTGTCCTTTGGACAAAATCCAAAGGGAAAAGTCCAAAGGACAAAAGAAGTATGAATACGTTGTCCTTTGGACTTTTCCCTTTGGACTTTTCCCTTTGGACTTTTCCCTTTGGACTTTGTCCTTTGGACAAAGTCCAAAGGACTTTTGTCCTTTGGACTTTGTCCAAAGGACGTTTTGTCATAAGTATGAATAGACCTTAAGACCTGATCGCATATTTTTCGGTTTCAAAAATGGCCAAATGTTTTTTAAAACCTCTATTTATTCAACCTCATATTTCTAGACGTCACATATGGTGGGTAATACACATTTACACATACACATCATGGCGTTTTCCTCCGCGACGTGGTAAGATCACCAGGTTGCACTAAAACCTATGTTAGCTCCAAGCAGCCGGGCTTGGACGTCCAGCTCGGACTGAAGTGGGTGGCCAAATCAAAAGCAGGCTGTGGGAGGAGATGTAACAACTTCCGTGTGTTGATATTTCAAAAAAACGAAGCATTATAAATGCGAGTTATAAATTAAATAACGTCAACGGGCGATGGTGTAATATGTATCACGTCAGTCATTCAAATACTTAGGCTATAGATCGCAATTTTAAAATATATTGTTTATTTTTGGACAAAAAGCTAAAAAATAGTTTATTATTTTGCATTATCTTTTTCTTTAAAAAATTTCTTTATTCGATCTTGTATTTCTGAATGTCGCATGATGACTGTATTTTTTGTAATATGATGGCTTTAAGAACCCTCAGCTCCTGATTCTTTCCAATTTTATAACTGAATTTTTTTGTTGTTAAGCATTTTTTAGCAAAAACTTACTATCTACTTTTGTTGATTTGAAAACGTTTCGATTGTTTTGCTTTGTTTTTTGTTTGTTTTCGGTGTTAAAGATAATTTCCAATAATTTAAGAAGTTCTTCTTTGTATTTTAAACTCCACAATTTCATTGTATTTTAATTTTTAATTCAATATAATATTAAAAAAATTTAGATTGCGCTGATAATGTGAATTCGGTGAAAAGCGGTAAAACTTGTACTGTAAAGTGTCAAGATGGTTATTACGTTAGCTCGGAGAACTTGGAATACAAATCTAATTCTATGCGTAAAACTAGATTTGGCAAAGAAACCACAAATCTGTGTTTCAGTGGCAAATGGACCAAAGTTTGTTTGTGCTTTATTGTAAAATAACATTTTAATTTAGCAACAACAACAAAATTAAACAAGAAGGTTTCAAAAACAACATAACATCTTTACAAATAATAAAATGTCATTTTTGTTTTTTAAATACCTGATTGACTTAATTTATTGTCACAGAATGTCTCTTGTCGGCCCGTAGACTGCGGAGAACCCAGAATACCCCACGCCTCTGTTGAGTGTAAAGACGGGTTTACTTTTGGAAAAACATGCAAATTCAGATGCAGATCTCCAGCTTTGATCATTGGTAAGAATTTAACTCAAAACTTTGAACTTTTTATATTTTTAATATTGTGTTTAATTTATTTCTATTTCACCTTATTCAGCTGATATAAATACTGCACTAGGATTTGCATCTACTTATTTGGTTTATTTAGGTTCGGAGCGTAATGTCACCTGCAGAGCCAACGGTATCTGGTCAGTACCCGAGGCGTACTGCCAGATCAGTTGCGCCCCACCCCGAGTTGTAGCACAGCAGAGGAATGCAGTCTCTCGCCAGTGCAGACTGCTCTATCACACGCTAGACGATCATCACGGCATGTACCCAGTGGGATCTAAGTGCAGATTTAGTTGTCAACCTGGACACCATGTTGAAGACGAATCTTCTTCAAAGTTAGTCCTAACATGTGATTTGCCTTGTTAAGTCCTCCTGCCAGTTTAACGTAAAAAATAATAAATTTAGTACCCAAAATCTGTGGATGCGATGATACTTTTTTAACAAACTTAGCGGTGGTTATTAAAATCAATTATTAAAATAGTTTCACCGAGAGTTATACTTAAATTTATTGTCAGCTTAGTTAAAACTGTTTTTGCTCAGCTCAATGACAATTTTACGATTTTGTTGTATTTGTTGATAAAGACATTCCAGCTGTATTTTTAAATCAATATTTTATAAGCTAATACGAGTAAAAAGTTTGAAACGTCCTATGAACCTGGCTGTATCTAGGATGATATAGGGAAACAATGATGAAAAAGTATGAAGCAGAAAAATAGTAATAGGGTTTGAAAGCGAGAGGCCAGGCGGTCACAGCTGAAACTGTGTTAAAACCAGAAAAAATAGGTAGTGCTGCAGCTTATGACAGTAGTAGTTACTTGGAACAAAGCAAGTAATAGGCAGGTGGGAGGATGGACAAGTAAAATGTAGCAAGATTTATGATGGAGATAGATAGGAAGCAAGTAACAACCGTTTCTTTCAGCCTGGCTGAAGGATATCAAGATAAATTTTTGTTTGAGTTTAAAAGTTTAAAAATATAAAAAGGAAGCACACCGCACTTAGCGCACTGTAATGGGACGGATATTCCTCGAAACATGAATGCCCAAACAATTAAAAACGCAATTCTGCAAGCAAATTACCGAAGTCAATAGTCAATAGTCAACACTTTCAAGACCCCATGTGAGACACCAGAAGACTTACAGCGAAGACATTTGTTATATTATTATGTCACAATTCAGACATAATAATATACAAAGTTAACTTGCGACCTTTTTATATAATTTCTTTAATTAATTTTCAAAAAAATCTTATTTGTCAAGATCAACGAAAAAATGTTTAACAACACGTATCCATACGAAGATTATATTTTTTAAATGTGATTTTTTTTCTCAAATTAAAACTTAACTGGCATGTAATTTTATATGTTCAATTTAGGAAATCATTTCGCATGAGTTGCAGTAACATGGGTTCATGGAGCGGACCTAAATGCGTTCCTATTAAATGTCCTCAGCCAAAAATTATATATTATGGTTTGTACAACTGCACTAATGACTATTATGTGGGTTCCGAATGTAGATTCTTTTGTCCTGGGACTAGCGAGGTATGTCTTCGGTTTTTCTGGTTTTTTTGCAATTTAGCGTTACATGCATACAAGTCTGTTGCATGAATTATTGTCGATTTATTTAAATAAACCGACCATAATTTGAATATTAAAAAGAACTTAAAAAAGTACCAAGAATACTTTAGTTTTAAGACTGTGAAGATGTGAATTTACTGTATGTAATATAGTAAATTTTATGTTTTTCTGCAGTGCAAGATGCCGACAAACAGGATTTGGTATGTTTTATTGTTATCCAATGGTAATGTGCACCACCACTTTGTCTGCGTACGGTGAAGATATGCTAAGCGTCATATATGCTAACCTGAACAAAAGTTGCGAGTAATAGATAAATTTAGGCTTGGGCATCATTATAACATTTTAGTTAAAATTTGAAAGTAACGTTTTGCCAAAATTGGTACTAACTTTGTAAAATTTTTCTATTAATTTTGATAATTAAATTTTGAAATATTATTTTACAATTAATAATGTTTTTAAGGTTTTCTTTAATTTTATTTATTAGCAAGATTATTACAAACTTTTAATTAAAAATAAAATCTGTGCTTATGAAGAATCAAAATTATGTTTAATATTGCTAATACGTTCTACAAAACAGTAAAACAATTATTTATTTGACGCTATTTTATTTAAATCGAATAAAGCACTGATACAATGCATCATGTTTAAAAAGAAAGTCTGTACAAAAGATTTAGGGTGGTTGAAGTTTAGAGCACTTAGAACTGGAGCTTTTAGCCGAAAATTAGGAATCTCTAAAAGCTTTTTCTAAGACTAAGCAAAAGCTTAAATCCAACCCCAAACGTTTTTTTTAGTTTTAGTTCTAAGCTTCCATTTTCGCGGCTACAAGTTTGCCAATTTTTTTAGCGGCTCTAAGTTCTCTGCTGACGGCTCTGGACTCCGTACCATACAATGTTCGTTTTAAAAAAAATATTGAGTCTATCTTTTAATAGGGAAGATCATGTTCAAAAAGTAAAAAAATTATTCAAATGTGTAGCTAGGATTTTGATTTGCACATTTATATGACGTTTGTTTAAATTGTTGCTTTCATTTGCGAAATAGAATCACTAAATTAATTACCAATCTAGTTTCTAACATATAGCAACATTTTTTCAAAAAATATCCGCCGGGGAAAATTTCCGGGGGAAATTTCCGCCGCTCGTTTTAATGGAATATGTAGAAAAATTGTATTTAACTGCGACTTTCAAAGTGCAAAGTTTGTATTTTAGCCACGAGTTTCAGCTTGCAAACCTGATGGTTCTTGGTCGGTGACTGAGCCGTGCGTCCTGCCTAATGTGACTTGCCCTCCTCCTACCGTTCAGAGACATTTCGAACTGGAATGTCCTCCTCAGTTATTTGTTGGTAATTCTATTTTTTAAGCATTTAATATTTGCATAATGCTGGAACTGAAACATTTAATATTTAGCTTGTGTTTTATTTGTAACAAAAGCTGCATAAGATAATAACATTTTTTAAATAATATCCCTACACTATCTGGTATAAATCAAAAAATTTAAATCTAGAGCACTAATATATTTTATATGAAATAAACTTTTGTTCTTATATAGGTGCTTCATGTAAAGTGCGTTGCACAAACGTATATGGTTATGAACCGGTTGTTGAGCATATTGTAACAACATCGCGCGGATTTAAAATGCAAGTCCTTCAATACATTCCGGCGATAACCTGTACCGGTCAGAAAACATGGGAACCAGATTTGGAATCGTTGGATTGTGTTAAAAAATGCACCAATGTATACTTTTTTAGTTGATAATAATTGTTTATTGTGCTTAAAAAATTCTCAACGTTAAATATTGCCACTAATTTGCTTTCGAATCTGGCACAATCTTTTTTATTATGAAATTGCGTCACTTAATAGATTTTGTATGAAAAGCCTTAAAATTTATTTTTATGTGTTCTGTTGTATTATTTAGAAATCATGTCAAAGAAAATAGAACACTTTTAAGGCTGGTTCATACTTATGTAAAAACGTCCTTTGGACAAAGTCCAAAGGACAAATACAGCGTATAAACGTATGTAAAAACGTCCTTTGGACTTTGTCCAAAGGACGTTTTTACATAAGTATGAACCAGCGTTTAGTCCCAAAAACCACTATAAAACAACATGAGCTCATAAATTGTACTAAAAAATTATTTTCATGAAAAAAAATTAAAAGAATATTTTGTTGTGATAGAATTTCGCTTTGAAAAAGAGATAGAAACACAAAAAAGTTTAAAAACTTTTATCATGTGTCAATCAATATTGTGTCAATCAAATTTATATAATTTTTATTTTAAATTTTAAGCTTCGGTTACGTTTTCGGTAAGCAGTTTTAGTATTTACAGAACGAAAACCAAATGAACAAAAATCATTAAATATTTTTTAAAAACATAAAATACAATTTTTTTGCAAATATTTTTGCCAAAAAAGTTTGCCCATACATACACTTTTGAAAATTTCAGCTGTAACAAAGTAGCCTACATGTATTAAACTTATGCCTTTTTTCTGGATTGTCATAATCCTTTTTTTAACAGTCGAAAATGTTCAAACTGCCGATAAATTTTAGGATTTCCTGGGTGATGGGTGGTGTGACTTTCAAAATAACCGAGGTTACTGTGACTGGGATGGCGGAGACTGCTGTTCTTCTACTGCTAAAGATGGTCGTGTGAAGTCAGTTATATACAGGATTTTTTATCTTTTGAACTGTCTTGAGTTGCTATATTTTTAAACCAAAAAATTTAAAAAAAACTCTAACTGCACTACACCGCACGACACATTATCTGACACAACTAGACACACAATCAACCTGATTATTAATAAACATGTGACAATGGTTTACAACATCATTAAGCTCAAAAATGATTTTATGTCATAAAAAATACAATGCTTCCCTGCCTTAAAAGTTTTTAAATCCAACAAAACTTCTTAAAAAATAATTTTTTCAGAAAAAAATAAACAGTTATGGGCAATTTGTTATAAAGACATCCTACCATTTTTACACATTACAATATAATAAAATACCCTTACAATATAGTACAACCTATATTTTAAGAATAATTTTAAAACTCAGCATTTGGTTGGTATTATGACATCAAAACACACCCACATCGTTAAAATTTGTTATTAATGTTATGTTTTTTGTGTATTATTTTTTGTTATTAACGTTATGTTTTTTTTTCTAAAAATATATTTTTTTTAGATTAATGTTTCCATCACTGTGTACTTCGCACTTATGTCGATGCTTAAACCCATATGCAATTGAAAACAGAAACGAGCTTGAGAGAGCTAAACTAATTTCTCAAAATGGTTTACTTGGCAAAAAACTAAATGGTAATTTTATTATGGGGCCCGGGGCGCGCGCCCCTCCCGCGTGGGACCGCCCCCGCTTGCCCCCCCTCCCGCTCCGCAATCCGCCAGAATACGTCTTGCTGATTATTCTTAATTCGTGAAATAAATCATATCATTAACGTTAAATATTATACAATCGTAATGTTATAACCTACGATTAAAAAATTTAGCGTTAAATATTATTTAAAATATAGATGTGAGAAATTTCGAGGAAATTTTTTTCGCCTTTAAAGCCATTTCAGATAGCTATGTTTGTTGATATTTTGTTAGAATTGTAGTTTATGTTGGCGGCGATTAAGTCGCAGATTTGATGTTGGTAATGAAAAAAAAGAAAAGAAAAAAAAGAAAAAAAAAATTGTAACCAAAAAAAAATTTTGAAGCTCGGAAATGGGAGAATGGAGCTGTTCTTTAAATATTTTTGTAATTGAAGCAACAGTTTAAACCTAAACTGAAGCCAATTTTTTTATTTAGAACTATAAGTTCCTGTGTTAGGAAAAACTAATACTGTTAATCTATACACGCGTAACTAACGTTAAAAATGGCTTTTTTGCGTACAAAAGTCTGAATATAGTTATAATAAAACTTACGGTGATGATACAAAAAATTTTTTAAAACCTCACAGTTGGACATACTCCAGTCAAAATAGTCTGGTTAAACTTAAGGTTTTATGCTTCTGTACATGTTTATTTTAGATTTTTTCAAAATTTATAGAACCTTATGATCTATGGGGTTTCTTATACTTCTATTTAAAATTCTTGGCGCTTTCTGTAAAAAACATAAGAAGGGCTGCTCATTCCGCAAAACTCCAGCAGCAATATGTTGAAACTTAATCAATTTGTTTTTTTATAACGTTTTGGGTATATCCTTAATGCATAGCTTTTTTCCACAAGTTTGGTAAAAACCAAACATCTGCCATATTTATTTTAGGAAAAAACGCAAAACAACAGCCACCATTACAGCCATCGGAATTTAGAAAGTATGTTGTACCAATTCAAAATAAAAACGATCAGCAACATCTTAATCTCGGATTATCTCGAAGTGAACTCTCCACGAAAGAAGTACCTCAGAAACAAAGAAAAAGCAGCCAAGGTAAAAAGACGAAACACAACGGATTGGAAAATGTTTTAAAAATCGAAAGAAAACCTCCACAGAACGAAATGGGGGTTTTACCGGTGAGATACAAGAAAAACGGTGATTTTTTCGCCTGGGTAAATGGGACAATGGTAAACTTTAAAAACGCTGAGCGTTTTAAACTAGGGTTGAACGGCACCTACGGGGCGAAATCGGATTCCGCTCGAGACTTAAACTTTTTGGAAATTTACATACGACGTTACAAATCCAGCGTGGGCAAGGCGGGCGCTATCATGCGCCATCACCTCTACAGAATAAAGGCAGCTATTGCAAGGGCTCTGCAAGAACAGTATAAGCGATTGCAGGTCAAAAGCTAAAATAATTTAAAATCTTATAATATTGGTAAAATGTATATGCACGGAGTAATGTTGTTTAATTTGATATGTTGCTGTTATTTTTTTATATATATTGCTAACTAATAGATTTTTTAATCTGTTAAACAGCAATTATAGCAAGGCATTAGACCATATAGATTGTTGGTTTTTGTCCAAGAATACTTTTGACGTTTTCCATTTTCAAACATTGCGACTAGCCCGAATCAAGCTTTCTGTCTGTTTTAAAAACCTTGGCGTTCACAAAGAATGTTAGATATGAGTGCAGTCGCTTTTTCATCGATTAACCTAGAGATTAATAATTATTAAATAATTATTAATATAATTATTAACTAGAGATTATTAATTAATTACCTAGAGACTCTAGGTGTCGAATAACACACCTAGGTCTGTTATTCGATACCTAGAGATTTTTTTATTAATATTGCAATCACAAATCTCGTATTTGTATTTATTAACATCTCAATAAAAGGCTAATTAAAAGAATTTATAACCCAAGGAAGTAACAGGGATAGTAAGATTAAGATCTGAAACATGCGTTCGCAGCTGTTGTCCCCTTCAAGTTTTTGATTGGAAAACTGCGCAAGAATGTACTGAACGTAGGGTATCTGAAATGATTTCGGCCAGGCCTTAATTTCGGCCACCAATTTAGGGTGTTAGAAAATTGGTTTATTTTTAAAATACAAAAGAACTAGCACAAAAGTAAATGGATTAATGTTGAATAAAGTGTTTTTGCAAAAGTTTTTTATTTATTTTATTCTGCATTATCAACATTTCACACAAAAAGTGAATTTTTGTGATTTTCTGGATTTTTGCTTTGTGATTAAACTGCATCAAATTTAGAACGAAGCACTATATAACCATAAAATAACTTCTATTTAAAGCTCAAAACTGATAATATTCATGTTTTAACATTTTCTTCAAAATTACTTTGCAATGCGTTTAACTGAATGCGCATTTTAAGATTCCGTTAATTTCGGCCACCTTAAAATTCACGTGAAAGAACCTGTTTAACGCGATTTGCACCATCATGTGTTACATAACACAGAATTTACTAGGTTGTATTAAATTATGAATAGAGCAGAAGGAATTTCTCAAAAATAATACAGAAACACATTTAAAAGTCAGGTTATTTTCTTGGCGGAAGGATGCACTCAACAATGAGGGATGCAATCATAGTCAGTGAATAATAGTAAATTTCAATGTATATGGGGTTTCCCCACCCAACCCAACACTTACTTCAAAAAGTTGTGAAAGTAGATTAAATAAAACAATAAAAATTCCAGTTATTTTTTTGGCAGAGGGATGAATTCATAAGGATTACGTAGTAAACATCTGTGCGGGCTGAAGTAATCCAACTCACAATCCGCTAGGTTTGAACTATCAATAAACCGGTATAGGAATTTCTCAAAGATTATTTAAATGCAGTAAAAAACTGAGGTTATTTTCTTGGCGGAGGAATGCAGTAAAATCTAAAACATCAAAGATAGGCAAGGGTTTGTGTAGAATTATATCACCTTTTAACTTTTTTAACGTCTTTTTTACCCTTAAAGTTGATAATTTCAGGCTATGTAATCGTTTTTTTTTGTGTTTTAGGCTTTTGTTTTTGTTTTTTTGAAACTTAAAAGGTGGCCGAAATTAAGGCGGATTTTGTTTGTTTTTTTTTAGCTTAAAAATACAAAAAACTCAAATAAAGGGAATAAAATTTTTACCAGGGGCCTATTTCATAAAGATTTCTGTAATTGTAAATTAATAAACGCATTTCATTTCTTCTTATTTTATTAATTAAAAAATACGTACGTAACTGTGGAATTTACGGAATTTACACTTGTAATTTTTTAAATTCTAAACGCAATTTTATTAATATACTTTTTAATTAAAAATGCAAAAGAAAAATATGCGTTTATTAATTTACAGCTGTAAATTAATTAAAAGCAGTTTTTATGAAATAGGCCCCAGGCTTTTATTAAATCATAATAAAAGCCTTTTATAAATTTATAAATAAAAGGCTTTTATTAAAGGCTGTAACAAAAGCCATTTTATGTTAAAATATTCTTTCACACCAAAAAAATTCAACAAAAAACATGAGTTATTAAAACATGTGTTTTTTAAGGTTTTAACATAATTATTTAAAGTCTTGCTAATAACTATAAAAGTTTGCAAACGGGAAAAAGTTAGATAGATTAGTTAGATGTGCTAAGAACAATACCTACTCTCTGTTTTTTTTTAGCGATACTGGAAAAATTGTGTTTGCGCTTTTATAACTTTTGAACACGGCGCGATCAATATGCAAATATCTAGCGTTAAGGTCCTTGTATTTTTGGCTACCTCCAGAAAAAAATTTTTTTTCAACAATTTTGGGGGGTTAGCCCCAAAACCCCCGAAATTTAGGGTCAATTTTTTCGGCCAAATTTCTAACTTTTTACCATATGGGTCCTTACGTCTAAAAATTTTTGTGCAGATTGTCCATACTTTCTTGAGCTTAAAAATATATAATTTGTTAGGGGTAACCTGCCTGAGTCGGGTACACCGAGAGATTAAAGGGGGTCAATTTTACGATTTTGCTGAAAATCTTTGTATGGGGGGCAGATAGTGCATATTTTGGCATCATGCTCAAAAACAGTTTGAGTCACAGGTTTGAGACCGGGAGGATTTATGCGGAATTTTAAGCTCTACATTTTGGTGATAGTCCCAAAAATATTTTGATGCCTTAAGGCACTGCAATCGCTGACCCCTAAAAATAAAACTTTTGACACAGCCCCTATACATAGGCGAGTAATATATCATTTTAAAGCTCTCGGCGTTCTGATTGCTCTAAATTGCTCTAAATGGTCGGGTAACCAAAATACAGACCCTTTTGTACCCCCAAAATTAGTTAGAGGTGATTTTTTTTGTGTTTATTATTTATAAGCCGTGTTTATATTCGTTGGAAAGCCCTATGCGTTTTGATTTCAAAAATATTAATTTTAGGCTAACATTTTTTATGGTTACCTGGTTACATATTCAAATCAAAGCTCTCGACACGCTGATATCAAAAACATTATTTTTAACTAGATTCACTCAATGCTTACCATTTTTACAACCCACAATGTACCCCCAAAAATTTTCAGGGGTTCATTTTTTATATTTATTGTAATACCGTTTTGTTTGTACTCATATTAAAGCTTTCGACACGCTGATCTCAAAAATAAAAATTTTAACTCGATTCACCCAATGGTTATTATTTTTACAACCTAACGTAGGTACCCCCAAAAACTTTTAGGGGGTCATTTTTATATACATTTTTGTAATACCATCCTGTTTATACTCATATTAAAGCTTTCGACACGTTGATCTCAAAAATATTATTTTAAACTCAATGCACCCAATAGTTAACATTTTTTACAACCTGTAATGTACCCCATTTTTGAGGGTACATTAGGAATTGTAAAAAATAGGGGTACATTAGGGGTTGTAAAAATGGTAACCATTAGGTCAATTGAGTTGAAATTAAAATTTTTAAGATCAGCGTGTCGAAAGCTTTATTACGAGTATAAACAGGACGGTTTTACAATAAATATATAAAAATGACACCCTAAAAATTTTTGGGTGTCCAAAATTAGGGGTTGTAAAACTGGTAACCATTGGGCGAATTGAGTTGAAATTTATATTTTTGAGATCACCGTGTCGAAAGCTTTAATATCAGTACAAACAGGACGGTATTACAATAATATATAAAAATGACCCCCTAAAAAATTTTGGCGGTACTTTATGGGTTGTAAAAATGGTAACCATTGGGTGGTAAATCGAGTTGAAATTTATATTTTTGAGATGAGCGTGTCGAGAGCTGTAATATGAGTACAAACAAGACGGTATTGCAATAAATATATAAAAATGACCCCCTGAAAATTTTGGGGGGTACATTGTGGGTTGTAAAAATGCTAACCATGGAATGAATTGAGTTAAAAATAATTTTTTTGACATCACCGTGTCGAGAGCTTTGATTTGAGTACAAACCTGACATTATTATAATAAAGTCACCTCTTAAGAATTTTAGGGGGTACATTAATGGGTGCAAATTTGGGTAACCACTGAAGAAAATTTAAAAAACTATATATTTTTAAAATCAGTGCGTTGAGAGCTTTTATATTAGTATAAACACGTCACTTAAAATAAAAAAATTGCAAAATTACTATTTTTTAAATTTGGGGGTATATGGGGGTATGTAACCGGGTAATATAAAAAAATTTTAGCTAAAAATAATATTTTCAAATAAGCACGCATAGAGCTTTCAAACGAATATAAACACGGCTTATAAATAATGAAAACAAAAAATCACCCTTTACTAATTTTGGGGGTACAAAGGGGTCTGTATTTTGGTTACCCGACCATTTAGAGCGCATTTTTTATATTTTTAAAATCAGCACACCGAGAGCTTCAAAATGATATATTACTCGCCTATGTAGAGGGGCTGTGTCAAAAGTTTTATTTTTAGGGGTCAGCCATTGCAGTGTCTTAGGCATCATATTTTTTTTGGACTATCGCCAAAATGTAGAGCTTGAAATTTCGCATAAATTCCCCCGATCTCAAACATGTGGCTCAAACAGTTTTTGAGCATGATTCCAAAATATGCACTATCTGCCCGCCATACAAAGATTTAGCAAAAATCGTAAAATTGACCCCCTTTAACCTCTCGGGGTACCCGACCCAAATAGGTTATCCCTAACAAATTATATATTTTTAAGCTCAAGAAAGTTTGGGCAATCTGCACAAAAATTTTCAGACGTAAGGACCCATATGGTAACAAGTTGGAAATTCGGACGAAAAAAATTGACCTTAAATTTCGGGGGTTTTGGGGCTAACCCCCCAAAATTTTTGAAAAAAAAAAAATTTTTAGGAGGTAGTTAAAAGTACAAGGACCTTAATGCAAGATGTTTGCATATTCATCGCAGCGCGTTCAAAAGTTATAAGAGCGCAAACAAAATTTTTTTTGTCATAATGTTTCCAGTATCGCTAAAAAAACAGAGAGTATGCATAAATTTGCAATCTTTAACAATATTTATCGTTCGTTTAAACAATAGTTATAGCCTGTATTTTCTAGGTGGCCAAAGTCAATGGTACGCGCCTTAACTTCGGCCACTTTTAAAAAAAGTTTAAACCTCCACTGATTTTTAAGTGTAACGGAAATTTTCATAACAAAAATAGTTGTCGTTGTATTTTTAGACCAAATCCTGGCTCGATTAGAAGAGCCAGGAAAAAATTATCCAAAAAAATAAAAAAAGTTGGTTGAAATTAAGTCAGCTATCCTACTATTCATCATTGTAAAAATAAAATCAGCTTTGCGCAACCCATGCTAATACAAATTCAACGACACTGTTTGCAAATCAGGTATTCATGTGAGTGTCATGAATTCTGCAATTTTCATGCACAGCGCTTTTTAGTGCAGTGTCAATTTTTCGTAGTAAATAATGCAAAATCTCGTGCACTTCTGCATGTGACGTTGATACGCCAAAAAATCAATAACGAATGTATAGTCTGTTTTTCGGGAGTTTTTTTCCGAAAATTTTGTGAAAAAACTTAATTTAAAACCGGACATTTTCTTGTGTCATAATGTACTTGCTAATGCAAACTAAAGCTGAGAAATTGGCTAGGGAGTGACTAACAAGAAGTATATAAAGTCTTGAAATTTAATTTTTTATAAAACCTGAGCTTAATACCAAAGATACATAAAAATTTAATTTTATTTTTGGTGATTTTTGTTATTTTTGTGGTTATTGAAACAGTAATACAAGCATTTTGTATGCAGCATTGGTTCGGTATTTTGTTAATCAACATAGCAAGGAATGATAAACTGTTGAAGTATAAAAAACATTCAAAACAAGTGTTTTTGGATTGTCTTTGGAAAGTCTTTGGATTGCCACAATCTGTTAGTTTTTTAGACAAAACAAAAAAGAAAGAAACAAAATATAAAAAAATGCAAATAAAAGGCACAGAAAAAAACTTTAAAAAACAGCTTTTTATAGGATTTGCGAAAAATAAATTAGACCATGCTCTTATTTTTAAAATTTGTTTTGACTAGTGAAAATAAAACGATAACACGGAAAAAAAATCCTAATGAAATTTACACTTAAAACAAAAAAATCTTTTGCAATGACGTTTATTTATTTATTTAATCTAATATCTTATTTTTAGTAAGATTCTATTTTTTAACTTTTATAATTCTTACTTTTTGGTTTCAAGGTTAAAAATTTGTGATATTTTAATTATAAGGCTCTAAAAACTATTGAATTCAAAAAACTTTTTAATGTACTTTTGATAAAAAGTAGCTACATATCTAGTTCAACCAGGCTATCTATTCTTTTTTAAACTAACTATTTTTTCATAAACTGCTATAATTTTTAACTATATAGCTTAGGGGTGTAACATAGTTATAGAAAATATGAGTTATGACTTTAACATCAATAAAAAAGACAGAAACATTTCAGCTGACCAGTTTTTTATTTTGACATTTTAAAAGCAACTACGCGTTTTTGTTTCGTTTACAGCCTCATTACCCAATAAACAATTTTTACCAAATCCCAGTTGTATACTGCAATTTAAATCTTATTTGTCTAAAAAGCCAACATAATTGCTTCCAATCTCTAAAAATCTTGTTATTTTTAAAAATAAAATTCTCCGTTCAGCCACAATAGGAATTCTTTTAAATTAAACAAAACATGAAATGTGACAAAACATAAACGTCAGATCCGCTACAGGTTTTAATTTTTTTATTTATATATTGTAAGTAAATGTGTAAATTTGTTGTAAATGAGATATACTAAATTCGGGTAGGGTTATAAAATAGATTTAACCAAAAAATGTTCAGCTTTGTGTAAAATTCGACGCCAACATATGCTGTAAAATAAGTTACTTTGATAGTCGTCTATTGGAATGACACGTTTTTGTTTATTTCTCCATTATAACGGCCTGGCGTCAATAATTTGCATAAATTGAAACAATAGATTAACCCGTTCCCCTAATGGCCTTTTACCCCCGCCCGTACGACGGCCCCCGTGGTAAAACAATAAGATTAAATTACCCGAAACCCGAGCAGGACCAGCGCGCGTTCATTAGTGAAAATATAAATAAAATGAGGTATGCCACAACAACAAAACCCCCCCCCCCCCCCCCCCCCAAAAATGGCACCAGGGCCTGTGCCAGGATTTTCGAAACGGAGGAAAAGGCAATAAAAGGGAGGAATTATTGGAAAATATAATTAGATACCCCCCGAAAGGAGGGGCTAGACTCTAGAAAATGGTCAATGGTACAAAATGCGGCGTACAGCACCTCATTTTGCGCCGCGAAGCGGCTCCAGGCGGACGCGAGGCGTCCCCCGGAGGTCTAAGGGGTATCCTTCCAGCCGCTGGAGCCGAAATTTTTAGATTTATCATTAAAAATAAGCAAAACTAGGGTTTAAAAATACCTACTTATATTGAATTTAAGGCAGGCGGGCAAAATCAATCCACTTTTGGCATACCCCAAAAAGGAGGTAGGGAGAGGCAGGGGTCATGACGAAGTTACCTTTCCTTTTACCCCTCCCCCCCACTCGTGGACCTACCCACCCTTTTTTACATTTTTACCCCGGCCAACCCAGAAAGAGGGGAATGGCCCTCTGCCCCCCCTTGGCACAGGGCCTGTATGCCACTATAATGAACTGTTCTCCATTAGTTTACAAAAATTAATATAAAAAATATGTCGGTGAATAAAAAGCGCCATTCTAATGTTCGATTTCCGTTTTTTTAAAGTGGATCTGCACATTTTTGTGTATAATATATTTTTGGTAATGCGACTGGTTTTTTAATGACGTAATTTTAAATACAGAGAATGTAATAGATATTAATAAAATTATTGTGTTGTGTCTAGTCTATGTGTAAATAAATCAAGTTACGCGCATCTGGCAACGTTTTGGATTTTTTTTTGGAATTTTTCAGCCATTGATTTGAATTGAATTGAATTGAAAATCCTTTATTTATACATGAAAATACACCCAAAGAAAAATAAATTAATATAGATCACACTAGACTGTAAGGATACTGAAACAATAAAACAAAATTGAAAAACATTTTAATCCTTTTGATGAGTCACTTATTAACTCGGCCGAATAAAATTTATATGACTTAAAAATTTGGAACATAGATACAACTGACAACGAAGAATCGATTGATAATCACGTTTTTTTGCAATCTGACAAATTGTGCGGTCGATCAGGACGTATACGCAAATTTTATTTAAAACATTTATAACTCGGTCGAATAAAATTTATATGACTTGAAATTCGAAACATAGATAGAACTTATAACGGAGAATCGATTGGTAGCGATGTTTTTATGATTTGACATTTGTGTGGTCGCGGTAAATGGGATTCAGAGTTAGCAAGCTTATACCCTGAAGCACAGCCAAAAACACGGGTGTTAAGTTTGCCGGTCTTTTAACAAACACATATACAACTGAAATTGAAAAATCGATTGATAATCACGATTTTGTGATTTGACAAATTATGCGGTGGATCATG
Organism: Microlaimidae sp. YZB2_3; assembly: GCA_030248175.1. Classification (NCBI taxonomy): domain Eukaryota; kingdom Metazoa; phylum Nematoda; class Chromadorea; order Desmodorida; family Microlaimidae; species Microlaimidae sp. YZB2_3. Next base: position 57,925 of record JASAMX010000086.1, read on the forward strand.
ACGTATATGCAAATTTTAAAGCTAATCTTAACGGCCGCCGGTTACAAGACAAGACTTGAACTAGTTTAACCAAAAAATTTTAAATTAAAAGAAAGTTTTTTTACATAAACCCTCTATAATTAAATTTAAAAAAAACTTGGAATGTTCAAAACAACGCTAAACATCTAATAAAAATTACAAATTTTGGCCAATAAACTATCAAAATTAAATATTGAAAATAACTAAAAATCCAGTCACATTCTACTTAAACAACATAATTCTAAGGAAAAAATAGAACAGCTAAAATGTGATTATTTTGAAATAATATAAGAATTTATGTAAAATATTTTGCTTTCATAGTTTTTTCTTCCTGGCGAAATTTGGGTTTAATAATGTTTGTAGTGTGTAATCATTCATTTATAAACACTATAATTTTTCTGCTTATAATAGTAACTTTGTTGTAAGTGTCAAATAAAGACTTCTCTTAGCGACCAGCAACGAACGACTTGTTGATAAAACATTAATAACTGTTTTATACCATAATATCAATCAATATTAAGCATTTTGTTTGCACAACTTGAATTTACATAATGGTTCTGTTAAATTTTCAGTGTTTTTTTATTTATTCTGCATTACTATGGTCGTTTTAAAATTATTCCAATCGTAGTATGAATGTGTTTTCTTTTATATTTTATTTTAATCCTTACCTTCATACGTTTAAAAGTAGTTTAATGGACAGATAATACGACTTACACCATAAGAATCCAATTTTTATCCGGACGTTATCGAAAAAAATCCAATTATGCAAACGGGTCAAAATTATCATGTACAAAATTTGATTATATATTCCCTATACATATTTGTGTTTTTTTAACTTAAAAAAACATTTTTATACCTTTTCGCTTCACCAATGGGAAGCGAACTTAATTAACTAATTTTTACGGTATCCCGGCAGAGTTGCTTAAATTAATTTTGAATTATACATGTAGTACGTTCTTGCACTATTAAAAGGGTTGATAAATTATTAAAAAAAAGAAAGTACTTTGTGCGGGCTTGAACTTATGCGTTAATCGCAAGTTTTTGGACAAAAATCGGAACTTGTATCTCAAAAATAAAAACAATCATTTTGAGCTCAAGAGATCTTAGCGATTTCAAACTTTTGACTCCAAGTTTCTTTGGTCTAAATTTTTTGAATCAAAAATATAGAAAAATAGTATTTAAAACTAAAAGTTATTAAGAAATGTGTTTGCTCCAATTTAAATGTGCTTTTACCTTAGGCAAAATAATTCAGTTTTTTTAAAGTTTCATGTTATTCTAATCCAATTTATTCGTTGAATTAAAAGAAGTTAAATTCTTTATGACAAATTGTTGAGCGTAGTAAATGTTAGGGCGTTAAAGTTACAAAAATTATTATTACACATTTAAAATATTAAAAAAATATTGCCATACGATAAAAAAATTTGCGAAAAATTTTGTGATACGTATATATTAAAATATATTGTCTTTTATAGGGCAGCGAAAAGTTATACACAGCAAAATTTGACTTCACAGAATAAGATTGATTCCTTCCCATACACGTCAAGCTCGAATTTATGTTTTTAGTTTGAGCTTATTTTACACTCCAAACGGCAATTTTTTTTCCAAACGACAAATTTTGATAAATTCAGTTTAAAAAAATGTTCTCAAAAATTTTTTTTAAAAAAAACGGAGAAAATATATTATTCTATTTTATGGTATCTTTTTTTCTAAAACCCATAAGGTTAAACCAAAAGGATACTCACCTTGCGTTTTGCGAAATATAAATAAATATAAATATAGATCAATGCACATGCACAAATGCAAAAACATAATGGTGTGTTAAATCATATCGCTGTCTTTTCTATTTCTAACTTGACCTGAAATTTCATATAAAATTTGAACTAAAAATATTTTTTATCAGAAATTTAAACTTTATGCCTTAATTTAAATAAGTTAAGCTTCAAAAGCTCAGTAAGCAACGAAATATTCGTAATCTTTTTGACTGTTACAAAACAATTTATTTGAAAACAAATAGTAACCGAATTTTTTAAATTAAAACTCTACTCAAGGACACTCTCATAAACTTAAAATTAAGAAATTAAACTAAATTTTTGACAGTTTTAAATAAATTTAAAATAATTTTTTTGTTGCAACCGAATTTTTTCACACTAAAATTTCATTTGAAAACCAAATGATCAGTTTTTCACTTTTTATGTTTAGGAAAAACTAATAACAATGCTTGTTTTTAAAAACTATTTTTTCATAACCTTCAAAATCATTGCTAAAATGCATCAGCAGATAACGTGATTGGTTTACACTGTTAATGCAATACATTGTGTAAATGATGATGATTAATATATCCTACGTTTAAAACGCGTTAAAATAAAAAAAATTGCGTTTTAATTTATTTAACCATCAAATGTTACGGTTTAAACAAAATATTTTTTATAGTTTTTATATTCACCGTCAGCTAAATTTTACCCGTATTTAAAATGTTAGAAAACAATATAACATATTTTTTGTCAAAATTAAGGCGCTATTTAAACACATTAAATTTAAAAATTTAGGCTGTAAAATTTTGAAATTTTCGATTATAAGTAAGCATAAAACGGCTCACCAAAATTTTTTTATCAAAAATTTTTATCTTAACACTATACCCCAAACAGCGTATTTTACAAAGTTTAATTTGGTATAACAATGCTTTTAATATATGCATTTGATTTTCAGACTCGAAATTCTGGTATATAAACAAAATTCAAACCATAATTCGTATTGAAGTCTAATTTTACTTATAAAAATCTTTTTCAAACTAAGCTAAAATTGAAATTAAAATATATCCATGCTAAGTTTTCCAATTCAATCTCTGATATTTCCGACAAGAATCGATATTGTTTAGTTTGACCACAATTTAACTTCGACAAGAATCAAGAAACTTTAGTTTATATTTTCCATAGAAGATAAATGTGTTCTTTGCCTTTGGCTATTTTATTTTTAAGTTCATTGTTTTAAAGAACAAAGAGCGGTTTTCAAACAAACCAGACAAATAATACCACACCGATTGCAAAACCTAAGTTTTTTGATTATTATGTTGTTAAAAATTCTCAAATGCTTGTTGTTATCGCTAATGACGTCCCTGAGATATGCGTTTTGTTAACGATTAAGGTACGTCCTTTAAATTGCGAGATAAGTCAAAAATATAAGCTAATATGTCACACAGGTAACTTATCTTTTTGTTGATTTAATTTTTTTGGATTTTTTTTCGCTAAAATGTTTGAAGTATAATGTGAGATTTTTGGGCAAATCTTTTTTTAAATAACCAAGTTATATAATACAATATTAACAAAAATATAAATCCAAATTTGATATTAAGTATTTTATAATTATTCTTTCAGAAACTCCTTATGTACATGTACTGTACATATTATGACTATTATTTTGGGTTTTGTTATTATAACATTTTTTTGTTTAAAAGACAAAACTTGTTGCTTTTTAGTGGTTGTAATGAGTTGTAAAGAAAAAGATAATTATATTTTGATGGTCGTGTTTATCACTTGAATCAATGATACCGGGATCTATAACTATTAAAATGACTAACATAAAATTCAAGTTCCTATCAATTTTTGGCCAAGAGATTTTACAACGGTAGTTTAGTCCGCAAAAACACCAATAATACATGCAAAAACTAAGTTATTATAAACCTTAATTTACATATACGTAAAAAAGCTAAGGCAATACCCTAAATAACTAAAATAAAAACGTCCGACATCCGCTAAAAGGCCTTTAACGGATCAAGGACAGACTTAGCTTAACCTTAAGTTAGGAGACTTCTTAACTTAAAAATTTTGAGCATTGTAAAAACTTGTATTATATTTGAATTTAAGTTAGCTTTTTCGTTTTATAGTTTTAATTTTTTTATACTCATCTTACTTTCAAGAAAATTTTGGTTTTTAGAGTTTTAAAACATTACATACATTTTCGAGAAATTTTATCCATCATAAACTCCAGTCTAATTGTTTCAGATATTTTTAAGCAATTTAATTAATTACGGTAGTTAAGTAAACATTGAAGTCTAAGCATTTCTATTAAGTTTTGTTTAAAATCTTATACACTTAACTTTAAATTAAAAAAAACAATTGAATTAAAGTTTTATTCTAATTGGAGTTGTAAAGAATTTAAGAACTAATATAAAAACTTCATATAAAAACTAATCGATTTATATCTAAAATGTTCTTCTCATATGTTAGAAAGTTTAAAAAAGTTACTCATCAAAATAAACATTTAAAAACTACCAGAACCCGAAAGAAGCTTTAAAATAAAGACTTTTAAATATACTTTGTCAAAACCTGGCTGCAATATGTCTGAACTCTTTACTTTTGAAAATTAGAAAAATTAAATAATTTTTTAGCTCATTGTTTTTACAAAAATATTCAGCATTTTAGGGTTAGAAAAAGATTGTTAAATAAACTTTTTGAATATTATATACATATTTTCCTCCGTACAATTTTTCATAATCAACAAAAAATTCTTTGCTTTTATATTTTTTAAATTCCACTTTTTTGAACTAAACCACTCTCACACATTTTTTTGATTTTATTTTTTATTCTTTTTTTTTCTGAATTAATAATCTCTTTTTAAATATTAAAAGCGCAGGTTTAAAAAAAACGTGAAACATAGTTTTCTAGAAAATAAACTTTATTGCAACGTTTTTACAATGTTTTGTAAAATATGATTATTGCGCCCAGTTTTTCACAATCAGACCATGACACTATTTTATCTGAAATTAATCTTTAAATATTTGACAGTCCTAAAAATAAGATTCAAAACCACATACCTGATTTTTTAAAAGCAGATTATGATATACTAAGTTTATACTTATCTACAATCAACTGGAAAAGTTTATTTGAGGAATGTGGCACAGTAGAAAACGCTTGGCAGAGATTCAAGGATATTTTTGTTGTTAGGAATCAATAGAAATTTCCCTATTAATATTTTGTAAATCAGTTTGTGTTCTGTTTTAACCTGTACGCAAATAAAATCTGGCTGAACTCAATAATTGCAGTATTGAATCGACTATTTAACAACAAAACTATTCAAAATTTTTCACTCAAGCGGTTTAAAAATAAAGATCATAACCTGTATTTTAATAATTATTTATTAAATTACTTAATTTGGAACCCAAATGTAAATTTGTAAGGGACAAATTGGTTAATTTTTATATAATTTGTGAAAAAGTGGAATTAAAAAAATTCTGCGTTTTTATTTGTTTTTTTTTTAAACTTTATTACCACACAATTCTAATTGTCTAATTAAAAAACGTCATTACTCTCATGTCTGCATTCCAATTTTCGATGTCAGTCAGATATAATATTAAACCATAGGAGTAGAATGGTTTTGTTTTGGTTTTGTTATTGTAACTTATGGTGACATTTCACATGTGTACAGTAGTTGGCATGGTTTCGACTGAATTGTCTCACTTTTGGGCATATAACTGCGGTCAAATTAGGGATTCAGTTGTCAGGCGCGTTTATTTGATTTTTTATTCAGTTTAGGTAAACGGTAACTACAAATTCATTGAAGTGTTAACCAGATTTTGTATGTTTCCTGATATTTTAATAAAATAAATAATAAATAATAAGTAAATAAAAAATAATACATTCTCTAAATCGGTGGGAGCTGGATGTTTGAAGAAGGTAATGGTAATAGTAATGCTTCTGTCATACCTTTAGCATCCGTTCACACTGTTCAGGTGCATAATTGACAGTGCCATACTTGACTATTTATATTTTACTAACAATAAAATAGCATAAAAACGGATATATATAAAGAGACACTTATGGCACTGCCATAATTATTCATACATCAACAAGTTAACATATGGGGCAGATTATTCAGATGGGCAGAGAACTACCACAACTGAATCGTTACATGCAAAAGTTTCCGGAAAAGCCGCATTTTTAGCCACCCAACCCACCCACCATAAACTGAACTCTGGGTTGAGTCCAGCACATCGGCTAGATGGTGTCTTACTGAGGCTGTAAGTTTCCACACTAGGCAACGTGGCAGGAATTACTTCTACCTCACCTTTTGGATCTGGGCTTGAGTACCAGCATTAAACATAGGAATAGTGTCTTACTGAGGCTGTAAGTTTCTAGACCTAGAGTAATGGCAAGGAATTACTTCTTGTCACCTCTTGTATCTGGGCTTGACACCAGCAGTAACGTTAGATGTAATATCTTGCTGAGGCTGCAAGCTTATACAAGTAACGCTAAGGCGAGGAATTACTTCTTGTCACCTCTTGTATCTGGGCTTGACACCAGCAGTAACGTTAAATGTAATATCTTGCTGAGGCTGCAAACTTATACACGTAACACTAAGGCGAGGAATTTGCATCTTTTGATTTGGTCTTTAGCAATCTGTTTTTCTTGGGAAGGGCGTCGTCGAACATGTCCATGTCTTCTTCGTCCGTATCTGGCCTTCGCACTTCGCTCAACGCTTCGTTAAAAAATAGCGAAAAAGAAACAAACAATTTTATCTTTTTTAAAACAAATATTAAAACTTTTGTGTTGTTCATTCCGTGTAATCCAACTTGATTTATGTAGTTTTTTGTATGCACAATTGTGTAAAGTCTTACCTTTGTTTTAGATATTTTTATGGTCACAACCATAATTTTGAACTTTTTTTTATAAAATTTTTTTGGTGATGAAGTTTTATTGTGTATTATTTTAATAAACACGTGAATGAATATTTTAAAAGTAATTATTTATTTTTCTTGGTTTAATTATCTTAGAGTTTTTATGTTCTTTTTTTTCGATTTCCAACCTAAAAAAATACTAAAACGTTATTAGAATGATTAATAATAACTTCTACTTAAATTTCGCTAATATACATGTATGTTTAAAAACCAGGAAACACCTTTTTGCAAAAAACTACTTATCATACTCTATAAAAATATGCTATTCATTTTTCCAAAACCGGTCATCCCCATTACAACTGTATAACAAACATCGAGTTCGAATTCCGGTTAATACATTTTTTTTTTGATTTTTCATCAAATAAACAAAAATAATTTAATTTTTTTTTACGAAAATGTCTGTTTTTGGTTTCAAAACTAATGCAAATTCTACTGTGTTGAAGTCACGGAAAAGTGCGGCTGGATTCGAAACTAGGGTGATTCTCTTCTTTATAAATATTTACCATTAAACGTAATCGATAATGATTTCCGTTACGATAAATTGTCATTGTCAATTTAATGGTCGGTTATGAACAAATAAACGTTTATTAGTTGTATAAGTTTTATACAAACAATTTACTGACCACAAATTTACAAAACATAGCGAACGAAATGAGAAATTACCACACAAAATAAAACCCAAAGAACATATGTTATCAAAATATTACTAGGTTTTTAGTTGAAAAGGTTATTAAAGGAAAATTTCTAAAAAAAATTTAGCTTTTATAATAGACTATTTCGACATAAGGCGTTTTACACAGTAAAATTCCAATACACATTAGGCCGAAAGTTGAATTTAAAATAATATATAAATGAAAACTTCTATTAATTTTTGCAGTGTAAAATAACTTGTAAACACTAAAGAAAAAATATAAATTTGATTGGATTTGTAATAATGTAGTTATGAATGTTTAATTTCGTAAAAACGCGAACATAAAAAATAAAATTACGAAAGTAGGATTTTACTCGATAATCAAGGTCGGGAGTTCGAATCTCAATGAACTTCTTTTTTCATTTTTTGTACTGGGACGTATAATTTATATTTAGTTTTTTTAGTGGTAGATAGAATATAGCTGCATAATACTTACTTGGTGTTTTTTTTGGAAAAAATTATTTTCCCGGAAGATTATTTGCATATAAAATCCACAACAATAATGAAAAACAATATTTCGTGGAGGATTTTTAATTAAAAAATTAACCATATCTATTATATTAAAAGAAATTAAATAATAGACTCCAAGAAGGTTTTTACATTACAGACTTTAGTTTTAATTTTTTTGTGTCTATAGCAAAATATCTAAATCAAAAATTTAGTATCTACATCAATCACTAGCAGATCTATTTTCTTTCTTATTTTATTAATACCAATCAATAATCAATTAATTGATTTTTTTAAAATATCTTAAAAGATCTGTTTTTTTATTAAATTCAATTTTAATAAGTTTAAATGAATTTTTGATAAGTTTAAAGTCCCGGTACAAAAAATGGAAAAGGAACTTCATTAGGGTTCGAAATCCCGACCTTGCAGTCTATAGCCGAGCGCCTCAAACCACCAGACCATCAGACCATCTGGGGAAATAGAGTAAAATCATACTTATATATTCGGTGTTCGGTATAATCGTAATTTTATTTTTTATGTTCGCATTTTTACCAAATTAAACATTAATAACTACATTATTACAAATCCAATCAAATTTATATTTTGCCTTTAGTGTTTACACGTTATTTTACACTGCAAAATTAATAGAAGTTTTCATTTAAATTATTATTTTAGTTTCAACTTTCGGCCTAATGTGTATCGGAATTTTACTGTGTAAAACGCCTTATGTCGAAATAGTCTATTGTCGTTTTTGACGGCTTTCGGATTAATTTTTTTGGTAATCCATAAATATTACAACATAAATTGTTTAAAAGCAGTGAATCCACCAATTCTGTGTCAAGTTAAATACGGATAATTAAATAGTTATGTAGGCTTTAATTTTTTTACGATCCCGTTTTTTTGTATTCATTTGTCGTTATTCTTCAATACTTTTTCATTTTGTATATACTTATATTTGGCAAAGTGTAGGAGTACTGTGGGTACGTGAAGCATATAAATAATTTTATACTTGATACAAATAATTCCATATGAACTACGGATATTCCGACATAACGATTGACAGCCAGGCTAGTATAGTAACCAAGGAGGTGTTTTTCAGTAATGAGAGAGATTTATTTAGTTTTAAAAAAAAGTGGTAAAATATAAATTGCAGCTTGTGAATTAGACTTTTTAAAAATTTTAAAATTACTTATTTAAATCTAAAAAGTGGTTTTATGACCTTCAATTTTTTAATTTAGTTACCGTCTAAAAATTACGTATTAATTGAAAAAAAATGATAAGGGAAAAAATAGCAAACAAAATTTTTACCATATGGCAATATAAAAAACAACATAAAAATTCTTACTCACATACATAGCAAAAAAGTTTAAAGTCCTAATTAAAGATAAATTCTATCAGGGTGAAAATAGATGAGTGGTAAAGTAACCACTCGTTTTTTGAGAAAATATCACGTGCAAAGAAATACATGACGCAACTAAATAATAATTGGTTACATAACCGTTGAAAACTTTTTTTTAATTTTTCTCCGTCGGAAGTTTATTGTTTTTTTCTTCCTGGCGGAGAGCGGTTACGCCTTTAATTTCAGCCTGGAAGACTTTAGCTTTAGATAAAATATTAATTGGAATAAAAAACAAAAGAATAATATTGTTTATATAAAATGCACAAATTCCGTGTACAGTCACAATTGTATAATGTTTTGCGGGTCATATATTTTTTTAACTCTATATCCTACTTTTTATAAGATAATGATTTTACTTGAGTTACGTAAACTAACATAAATTAATCTTTGAAGATGAGATCTGGCGACCACTTATAATTGATTTAAATTTAGTTAAAAATTAATCATAAACGATTTATTTTTAGAAAAACTAGAATTAATTGTTAATAAAATAAAAAAAACCATGTGCGAATTATTCACAAATCGGATAAATTTGTTTATTTAAAAAAAACTTTAATTTGACAAGTTGTAAATTTAAGACAAAACCAAAAGGTTTTTTTAAATGGTTCAATAGCCCAGTTCCAGATATTAAACTAGCCAATATTACACTTGTGAGTGTATACACAAAATGGATATAAATTATGCCATTATAATATCGCAAGGTCGATTTTAATTCGCGTGAATTAAAATGGCATATATGCCATTATAGCAGATTATTTAAAAGGACTATTTCATTATAATGACATACACTGACTTAAGTTTTTAATAGGTGTTGTACGTTTTTTGTTATATTATATATTTTTGCTGTAACTATGATTATTTTGGCAAGTCGGCCCTGAAAGCCCCGCAGATTGCCAATAATCAGAACGATTATTTTAAACATTTTAACCATAAATCAATGCTTTTTTTTAAAATTAAAATTCTTTTTAGTTTGTAGGACCTCCCATGTTTGGGACTTTAAAAAAATCTTAAATGGATATCCAAAAGTTTTATTATTTTTTAACAGAAAATTTCTAAGAAGCAATGTTCCAGCTTTTTTAACACCATTTGAAGACTATGCTTTTTTGATTTCAGGTTTCACAAATAAAAATAACTTGGGAATTTATAAAATATAATTTTATGCACTTTTATCCAGTTTAGAGATAAATAATAACGAAAACAAGAGAAGGGCTTTTTGCGTTTGATAAAAAAATTTATTTAAACCAAACATAACCAGTTTTGAATATTTTATATTCTAACTTTGAAAAGGTTTAAAAAAACAACCAGATTATCGTATGAATAATAATTACTATATTTGAAATTGTACAATTTTTTATTCGTTGCCAATGGTTTTTTAAAGTAATTCAAAAAATCAAATAACTATTTTATTCGTATTTTAACGAAAAGCACGCTGGTGATTATGTAGTATTATCTTTTATGCATTTATATTTGTTTTGCAAAAAATGATTCTCTCTTGGGATTTGATCTATGCTCACATTCTACTTTTTTGTGCTATAAAGTATAGGCTAAGAAAATCAGTAATACCAGGTTAATTTCTCCAATATTTTTTGTGTTGTTTTGATACAAACAATTTATCCAGCATTAAAGGTGGATAAAAAAAGTAGTCGCGGAGCTCTCATTCCCAGTGGCAAACCCAAAATCCCATCTGCCCTTCTTCAAATTTTAGGTGTATAAAATTACGGCAGAATAAGTCAAAAACACACAATTATATTGTGTTTATTTAAAATGTTTCTTCCGTTTTTGTGACTTTTTTGTTTTGTTATGTTACTGTACCTTATACTTGATTACACTTGAAATTTATAGGAGTCAATTTTTAATTCAGTCAATAGAATAAAAACTATCAACTCAGTTATATAACTGAGTCAATCAATAGAATCAATTTTTGGCCCTAAAAAAATCATAACTTGTTCCATATTAGAGAAATTTTAAAAGCAAAATATTGTTTTGATTCTATTTTTTTAGAAATACAATGATTTTTAGATTTTTTTATTTTCTTATTTTTTATTTAACAGCAAAATAACATAACAAAGATAAGAAATATATCACTGTAGTGTAAATTTATTTCTTATCCGTGCATCGTTTGGACACAAAATAACCCCCTTCAAAAGTTTAAGTTTAACCTGATGGGGGTCAAATTTAACCCCCGCAACAGTTTTTTTTCTTATATATGTATACTTCTTATCAGATAAAAAATAAAAAGACTGAAAAATCATCTAAAAATATCAGTTTCTATTATTACAATTCATACAAATAATTCGGTTTTTAAAATTACTTTAAAGTGGCGCAGGAGCGCCACGGAGTAATTTAGCCTCGCGGCGCCGTCCAACTATAGATAGGGAACGTGGATAAATTTTGTAATTCATGTTTATCATCTTTTTTGTTCGTTTATTTTTGTTATTATTTTAACGCCCATATTTTAAAATCAACATTCTTTTTTTGTCACCGATTAATCAGAAATAAAACTGGACTTTAAAAAGCAAAGATTTGCGCAACATTTGAAGGCACTTTTTTAATTAGGTTTTTGTTATTGATCTATTGATCACAATAAAAATTTTTAAAGTTCAGAAAACAAATTTTTTAATGGTAAATAAAAACCTTCCGTGTTCCGTCGACAATGAGTGAGTCTGTCAAGTCTTGTAAACGGCGCACCAACAAGCGACAGCTGTCTGCGGTTAGTTTATGTTTTTTCCGCGACCCCTCCAACAATAAAGATCATTTTTCCTCAACCTTTTGACAATTGCTTAAAAATATTAACTTTACGCGTAAGACGGAAACAGTAAAAACCCTGCGGCGATGCCTTAATCATAATTAGAGAATGTAAATTTGAAATTCATTCATCATCTTCATCTAATTTTTTTTCTACTTATCAATATCAAAGCCAATTCTTTAAAAGCTCGAAACACGACGGCCACGTGTCAAAAAACGCGCAAAAATAAATCTGCCAAAATCACCCAAATTCAAAATCAAAATTATTCGATTTGTTTATTTTTCTTTGTTCTTATTACTTATTATTTATTTTTTACAGTTGTTTCTAACTAATAAAATTTCAACATCGTAATTTAAAAAGGCGACAGTTTCGTGATGGTAAAAAATTACTGTAAGCATGATTTTTTATATTGCCATTCCTTCCGACTATAAAGAAACTACAGCTGGGTTATATAATTGGGTCATCGAATAAAAAAGTCGTTATTGACATGGTCTACTTTTTTTATTTTGTAAGGAACTGCAAATGCCAGATGCTAATCTACTACATTACACATACGTCCACCTTTGACTAGTCCACATCTTTTCTTTCTAAACACACGCCCAGAGGGAAATCGCTCCTTTTTCCTGCTCTATTCTTAGAGCGTTTTTCATGGCTAGTTATGATGACTGCTTTATGCACTATTTACCTAGCTTAAAAAATTTGGCCTGGCGGTCCTGACGCGAAATCAAGTTGCAAATTAAATGTCGTTTATTTATGTTGTTTAAACTCAAAGTGCAAAAATTATAAATAAATTTATTTAAATTTTTAAGCGGATTCGTGTAATACATATTAACATTATAATTTTTTTCTTTTTTTCCTCATTCCAACAATATTACATATGAGAAATTTTGCTCAAAAAATAGTTTAAAACAATGACCAAACGTTACACAAATGCACAAAATCATTTCAACATTGTTGTTAATTCTTCGGTTTCTGAGAAAATTGTGCAACACTTATTTATTTTATTACAAATTTTGATTTCGCGGCAGGAACGCAAACCTAAATTTAGTTATGGTAGGTGATCCATTGCGGGCCAAATAAAGGTTATTTATGTAAAGAATATAAATGTAAAAAAACAATCGGTTTTTATTTAAATGTAAAATAATATTATAATGTTGTGAGATTTATTTATTTTTTATTCTTTCATTTATTCACAGACTAGTTTTGCAATTGGAACAGGAAGCTAATAATATAAACTTTACTGTATTGACGTATGTCAAAGCGTACCAAACTGGATTTTTGATTATATTAAAATTAAGTGCCCGTTATTTATTTCATTAGTATCTGATTTTTGATTTTGATTAAATTTTATTTTCTTTAAATCTTGATTTATACAATTTTTGATTTTAAATTTTCAGACAGTGTGGTCTACTCTCAAATCTGGTAAGCTTAGTTATTTATTATTTTAAAATTAACTTGTCATTTACATATATTTTTAAAGTTTTATATAAGAAACATGCTAAATTCTGTTTAATAATTTGTTAATTTTTTTAAATTTCTTAAAATATCAATGCTTGATTACCATAATTACATCAATTAATATACGTAAGTAGGTGTGAATCTGTGCAAAATCTTCATAATCACGACCATTTAACTTAAGTAACTTAAGTAGTTGTTGTGGGCTTAAATAAACCAAATAAACCTTCAGTAATTCCCATTATTTTCTGGCCAAATCCTTCTTATTCATTTGGTTCCCGGAATATTGTATTGCAAGCTTTACCGGAATATTTTATTTTTTCCCTGAATATTTGATTTTATTATTGGCCAAGACTTATGATGATTTCTTTTTTATGTTGCATTGCTGTGATTGTTTGCTGTACTGTTAGTGTGATGGCTGTGGATTTTACTTGTTTGATTGCGCGCGTAATTTGCGATATGTTTTGTTTGTTTTGTGAGTTGTGGATTGTGTAAATTGTTTGTTGAAATGTTTTGCTATGCTGTATGGGCGTGTGATTGTTTGTTTGTGTTGAATGTGATTGTCATGTTTTTGTCTGTACGTTGTTTTTTGTTGTTGAGTTGTGCTATTGTGTTGTATAGTTTGTAAGAGTTGTGTTTGTGGGTAAAGTGTTTTGTGATGTGTTGCTGCCAAATGTTTATGTTCTGCTATTTGTTTTTGTATTTGTTTAAACAAACAATTCAGTTGGGCCTGACAACACAAACATACACCACCTCAAACATTTAGGCAACAAAGCACTACAATACCTCACGCAACTCTACACTAACATAATAAACACAAACACAATACCACACATTTGGCAACTCTCCAACTACATTCCAATTTCAAAACCAAACAAAAACAAAAACATCAACAGCAGCCAATCATTCAGGCCCATCTTACTCATATCCGCACTCGCAAAAACTTCAAAAAAAATCATACTCCCATACATCACAAGCAATATACCAAACACAACATACCAACACGGCTTAAAAAACAACACTCCACATACACAGCATTACAAACACTTTACAGTCACATAGCAGCAGGTTTCAACAAACCAAAACCACCACACCGCACAGTTGTCGTAGCACTGGACATGTCCAAAGCTTTCGACACTATCAATCACCACACACTCATACACAAACTCGCACAAACACAAGTACCAACAACAATCACAAAATTCATAAACAATTACAACAAAGGCCGCAAAGCATACACCACTTACAACAATCACAAATCAAAACGAAAACTCATAAAAACGGGAGTCATACAAGGCTCCTGTTTATCACCCACACTATTCAATATCTACACCGCAGACATTAGAGCATCACCACCAAACGTACACATCATAACATATGCAGACGACATAACAATATATGCATCACACCCAAATAACCACATAGCACAACAACAAATACAACCATACTTACAGGCAATACAAACATGGACAAACAACAACCAACTCACGCTAAATGCAAGCAAAACAACATCCACACTATTCACACCAAACCCTGCAGAGTACAACACACAACTATAAATAAATAACAGAACACTCATCACAACAAAAAGCCCAAAAATCTTGGGGCTCACTTTTGACCTCAAGTTTACATTCAACACACACATCACAAATACACACAGCAAAGCACGCAAAACACTCAAAATCATAAATTTACTCACAGTAACATCGTTTGGTAAACCAAAAGAAACACTTACACAGAAATACAAGGCAATAACTCGACCAATAATCGAGTATGCCAGCACAGTCTGGGGCCCCACAACATCAAACACACAAATTAACAAACTACAAACAGTACAAAACACTGCTCTCAGGTTCGCAACAGGGCACACCACAGACACACAGAGGCTAAAGTCCTCCCAATAGCAACACACATTCAACTCCACGCAAAACAAGCAAAATTGGCAGCCATGTACACAAACAATCCACTCAACTACTTAACACAACAACTTGCACCAGCAGGCTCAAAAAGCAAACAATATTTCACAACAACAACTAAACAACAAACATTCCAACAGACATACACAACAAAACTTACAAAGCACTAAAACAACAAATCCACGCAAACCCAGTCACAAACCACATCAACAACACTCTAATAAACCCAATACTTCAAACAAAAGCACCAGCAATAAGCAACGAGGAAGAAAATCTTTCTCGAGGGGTCAGGAGAATCCTCGCCCAACTCAGGGCGGGGAAATCTCCTTTCCTCTACTCTTACCTATACAAAATCAATCCCACACAATACACATCACCAAACTGCCCGCTATGAAAAATACAAATACACACAACACAACATCTTTTCACATGCACACACCACATTAACACGACCTTGAGACCAAAGGACCTTTGGGCGAACCCCGCAGCGGTTGCTGATCTCTTTCGAGAGTGGGAAGAGGGGGTGAGCAAGGCGTGGGGCGTGCCGGATGTAACCAACCAGAGTTGAACGAAATTCTGGTTACTGGCAAAGGACAACATTTGTTTCTTGTGCCTATTAAGACCTAATAAAAAATATGCCTATTTAATAAACAAATTACACCAATCAATTACCCATATCGCATTAAAACTGTGTCCTTAAACCATGTTATGCTATATATTTTAACTAAATTATATACACTGCATCTTTGATTTTTTATCTTTGATTTTTTCACCGGCGACTGGCCCTAGAACCTCTTAATTTCACAAACGTAGGTGAATTCTAAATTTTCTGACCCCTGGTATTTACATAGCTTAAATTTTTATTAATAACAAATGTCTTTAAGACCGCTTTCTAAATAACTTATTTACATATACTAAGTGACTCAACCGACTTAATTCTTGTTACTTTTATTTTTGTTAATTTTACTTTTGTTAATTTTACTTTTGTTAATTAATGTTACTTTTGCAATTACACAAGTTAAAACGCTAATTGCATGGCATTACGCTTTCAGGAAAAACAACACACATTTCTTAAATAATTACGAAATATTTATAACTAGATTATTTAAAATTTTAAACATGTTTTATGAAAATTACCAAAGATGGGTATCGTGATCGTTGTTTTTGCACAAAAACTTTAATACCCACTGGGATAAACTTTTTTTTATATAATTTACTTTAGCAGTCTTAATTCTGTATCGAAATGTATAATTCTTGTGCACAATTTGTGGTACAACCGGGGTATAGTAATACTATAAAATTTAGTCGGGTATAGCAAATATATGTATATTATTTTTTATTCAAATTTTTACACTTTTTTTTAAGTTAATTTGATTAATTTTCATTTTATGGAAAAATTTTGATATCGGCTGTTTTATAAGTATTTAAGATACTAGTATTACCTAGTATATTTTAGTTTTTTTATGCACACAATGTCAAATAAATCTAATCAAGCTGTTGAAACCTGAAAAAATAATTCTACCTGCACCTGTGTCATGAATGTCTCGCTATTTGTTGTCCCTCCTTCCCGTTCTTTATGACTCAACCGACTTAATTCTTGTTACTTTTATTTTTGTTAATTTGACTTTTGTTAATTTTACTTTTGTTAATTAATGTTACTTTTGCAATTACACAAGTTAAAACGCTAATTGCATGGCATTACGCTTTCAGGAAAAACAACACACATTTCTTAAATAATTACGAAATATTTATAACTAGATTATTTAAAATTTTAAACATGTTTTATGAAAATTACCAAAGATGGGTATCGTGATCGTTGTTTTTGCACAAAAACTTTAATACCCACTGGGATAAACTTTTTTTTATATAATTTACTTTAGCAGTCTTAATTCTGTATCGAAATGTATAATTCTTGTGCACAATTTGTGGTACAACCGGGGTATAGTAATACTATAAAATTTAGTCGGGTATAGCAAATATATGTATATTATTTTTTATTCAAATTTTTACACCTTTTTTTAAGTTAATTTGATTAATTTTCATTTTATGGAAAAATTTTGATATCGGCTGTTTTATAAGTATTTAAGATACTAGTATTACCTAGTATATTTTAGTTTTTTATGCACACAATGTCAAATAAATCTAATCAAGCTGTTGAAACCTGAAAAAATAATTCTACCTGCACCTGTGTCATGAATGTCTCGCTATTTGTTGTCCCTCCTTCCCGTTCTTTATGCTCTATTAGCTAGCTGAACAAAAATGTACATTATTATTATCGTTTTGAAAAAATTTACTAGAATATTTTAACTGTCTACTTTTTCTTGTTATGTGAGTTTGAAAAATACGTGAATTTATAATTATTGCGTGTCTGAAAACGTTCGTAAAATAACTTTAAAACCACTGAATAATTTACTTCACATGTTTTTCTTAATACGTTGCCAATTTTCCTGAAAGTTTTAAAATTCTTAAAAATAAATGTTGTAATTTTCAAATTAACTCAAAGGCTCACCAATCGTTTCGTAGACGTGAAAATAAAAACAACACGTTTTGTATCATGTGGTTGAAATTTATGTATGATATTCAATTTTAGTTTTAGAGCTTTTTAAGATTAAAGATTAGATTTAAAATTGTTAAGATTACCGTTAGGAAGCGACAAATCAGAAAACAACTTTTTTCTGCATAAACACCATTAAATATGTATTATATTTTAATTATTTGTTGGGATGTTTTAAAAAATTCTTAGCTTTTTATAATACTTTGAAACTACTATTAATTTTCGCGTATAATTAAGGAATCCTTTAGTTTAAAAATCGCCATCGAGTCTATTTTTATTTATTTATAATGGCTTCTTTTCTAAAAGTAAAAAAAAACTTTTTAAGAACGCAACATAAGTTCTTTTTTTTAAATTTCGGTTATATTTGTGCCAAAATTTAAAATTATGCTTTTCGCATGAAATGTCACGGAGTTCTCTAGAGTGTAATATTTGAAGGTAAAATAATTAGTTTTACATAATATAACATAACATAAACAGCTGAAGGAATATTAATTTCAATAATCTTAGTATATTTAAACAATTCTTATTTAGCTTCAACCATCACCGTAATAAGTAAAAATCCTGTAAATTTGAAATATAGATTTTGTTTTTCAGAGTTAGTAATATGTGTGTTATCACACTGGTAAATTTATTATTAGGGCGTGCTTTTCTGATGATCATCAATGATTTTTGAGCCCTGGGGCCTATTTCATAAAAATTGCTTGTAATTAATTTACAGCTGTAAATTAATAAACGCATATTTTTCTTTTTTATTTTTAATTAAAAATTATATTAATAAAATTGCGTTTAGAATTTAAAAAATTACATGTCTGTAAATTCCATAAATTGCACAATACGTACGTATTTTTTAATTAATAAAATAAGAAGAAATTAAATGCGTTTATTAATTTAAAATTACAGAAATTTTTATGAAATAGGCCCCTGATTTGTTTGTTGATGATATATAAATATTTTTTTATAAATTACTATGTACATAACGAAAATTTTGGTATTATTTACATTACATGTGTTTTTTTTGGTTTGACGCACGATGTCAAAAAATATTTTTATCTAACAAATGTGGATGACAACATTGTAAAGGTAAAGAGTTCATCATAAAATTCGATTAAGGACCGACTTGTGTCGATTTAGAACACACTGTTTTTAGGCATGGTACTAAAAACTAAAAGTCACACGTTCGTTCCTAATTGATTTTACTTTTAACGCTGTCCTCAGCAGTTAAAGTACTTAAAAACCCAAAACAGTTAAAACCCGAAGGCGTTTCGTTGACAAATAATATAAATTAAATTTTTAAAAAAAATTTAAATTTTATTTTATAATAATTTAGCGTGGTCAAAAACGAATTACGCTGTAAGTTTTTATTTATGATTTAAGACTACATCTACAAGTATAATTGATTCTTGCTCTAGAAAATCCCTCTAAAATTCACACATAAGTATAAATGTTACAAATCCACACTAAGTTTGGTTTATGTGTTTGCAACATTTTTTGTTTATGCTTATAAATATTTGAGATTTTAACAAAATACCATAAAAATTAAAACATAGCTTATGCGGCCCAAGATTTTGGTTATGCGGCCCAAGTAATAAAATTATATCTTATAAGTGAGTGTATCTGAGAGAACTGAGACTCTATTGTTCATAACACTCGATCAGCTGTTTATGAACACAGTTAACAGTGCAATGTGCCAAATACAACATAAAGATTTCTCGGTTATGGGTAAATCCACTTATACTAGGGAATTATTAATAAACGAGGCATTATTAATTCGTGGATTTCACCCAATGTTAAATGCGTAAGTTCATTCCAAAAATCTATTTTTGTTTTTTAAGCGATTTTTTTATGTATTACCTTCTCTTTTTTATTATTTGCGTTTAAAAAGTACTATTTTTGGTGTTTTAAAGCATTTTTAATGCAAATGTCACGTGCTCTTTTTAATAATAATTTTAAACTGTTTTGGTCTTACATTTCCGTTTATTACATTTTTGTTTAATCAACACATTTTGTTTAAAAAAATCTTTTAATTTTATATTTTTTAAAAATCGATATTTAAAAAAAATTAGATTCTTTTTAAATTTTACGTTTGCGTATTTCAACTTTTTAGAGGAAATAACATAATATAAAAACAAAATGTTTCTTTTTAACTGCATACCTTTTAGTGTTTTCGTGTTCCATTCAATAGTATGCTTTATTTTAATGTAACTTTTGTATGTACCTACATATGTTTATTAACTTATGTCCTAAATGGTATTTCTATAATTTAGACCAATGATTGATAATGGTAATTAAGTTTTACCAAAAGTTTTCAAAATGATAACATATTTTGCGTTTCTTTTTGTTTTCGCATTCGTACACGGTTCCCAAAAAGCAGAAATGCGTATAAAGTTAAATCAATCAATAAGAGTAATCAATAAATCATTTTTGAAATAAACAATATAATCGGTTGAAAAAAACAACGCAGTGTATTTATTATATTTTCTCCCGACTTTCAAACAAAAAAAATAAGCAAGCGTATTTTTGCAATGCCATAGGAGTGTTTTATGATCGTAGGGATGTCCCTGGTCTTCTTGCAGTGGCGAACGATAGATATACTTATCGCTAACATTGTCAACCGATTGTTAATTACTTTATCGTTGTAGGTTTTAAAAAATATAATTGGCACGCTCATCATTTTTGTTGTGGGAGGAAGTTTTCTCTAATAAGTTCTTTATAAAAAGTAAAGAAATTGTCCAGAATCTTTCATAATGAGAAACCTTTATATTTCAAAGAATATAAAATTCACTAAACAATTTACTTTAAAATTTGTTTTCGTATAAATTTAGATAAAATAAAACACGGAATACGAGGAACAAGTGTGTTTAAAAAATTAACACTAAACGTTAAAATTGTTCAATTGAAAAGATTTCAAGGCTTAGATTTTTGTAAATATTTTACACAGATACAAACGTGTTTCAATAACGTTTTTTATCGTTCTTCTTTTTAATATATTGTGTGATTTTTTGTATTAATATTTTAATTGTTGTTTTTATGAATATCAACTTATATTGTTTTTTGCATTATTTGTTTTACAACATAAAGAGGAAGTTAAAAAGCTTAACGTTATGTTGCTGTTTGATACAGCTGTTTTCTTGTTTGCACAAGAGCAATGTTTAACGTTTTGTTATTTTTGATTTTCTATTGGGCGTAAAAAAATTAACCTAAAACAATATTTTTAGATCTAAAAATTTAGTACCCTGCGAAATAATCATGAGGAAAATCAAGTTTTTTGGACAATTGTTTTTGCTCAATTTCTAAACTAGAGATATCCTTTGGAATTCTGAGGTCCGGGGCGAAGCTCCGAAGCTCTGAAGGTCGCACTATTACTTTTTAGAACTAATTTTATTGTTGTAAATACGTTTACAAAAATTAGTTTACAAAAAAAAATTGAAAAAATAATCTATGGTACATATCCCTTATCACTTTTAACACGTTTCAGTGATTGCCTTTTCCCTGGTTACAACCGTGAAACCTTCGTTTGATGGTGGTGTTATCTTTGTCTAACCATTGAGGAACGTAAACTTCATGGCGATAAACTTTATGTATGACCTAGATCGTACATAGGTCGTACCTACTTTATACGTGATAAGTGCACAGTGAGCGAGCAAATTAAAATGGTTAAAGCTTGAAAGCAGTAATATGAAAATCTTATTCACGGATACAGTGTATATGTCGATATAGGTACGAACAAGGTGACACCTAGAGTTTACCGCGGTAAAGTTTACGTACCACAATAGTTAGATGAATATACCACCACCGTGTAACGAAGGTTTCAACCCGGGAATAGGCTATCGCAGGAACGGAAGTAATAGGAAGGGTTACACGTTTAACCGCAGGTAATAGGCCATCACGGGAACGGGTTAACGAATGAATCCCACGTAAGAAATAATTTGCATACAATTCGGCTGGAAAATGCATTCGCAACTGTCGAAGCACCGTAATTTTTGTTGAAAAAGTAATGAACATAATTTTACTGAACTGAACATCGTACGGAAGGACCAATTAGCTGCGTTCCAATCCAATATGGCTTATGCAAATTAAATCACAACATATTATTTTATTTTTATCCAGTAAATTAAGTTTGTTCTTCTTATAATCAGCTCACTTGAGCATTTCAATATCCAAATAATTTCTTACACGGGATGTATTTATTATTCATGAAATTAGTACAAATTAAGGAGCTTCAGAACATGACATTGGAGAGTAGGAGATCACCGATCTGAACAACATAAGAGAGTAAAATAAATTTACTTTTATAAATAAATTCTGTAACATATATTTTTTAGAAGAAATACGAAACCGTGTTAATTATATCCGCTAATGGTGAAATTACATTGAATCAACTTAAAATATTAATATTTTTACTTTTACAAACCTGGTGCAGCTTTTATAGCATGAATTGTCACTGCCAGTGGAATTACTGTTTTATTGTGAAAAGTATTTCACAGTCTATTGCTGTTGGCACGCAAACCACCACGCTGTACGATCGTCAAAACAAAAACGCTCTGTTTCTCAGCGCTGTCCGAAAATAGGCGTCATTTTCGGGGAAAAAACCGGGTTAAAGAGCAAAATTTTTTAAACGAACTTGGATTTATCATAGTCGCGAGACCCCAACATGGCCCCAATTCCATCGGCGGAATCGATCCAGTCCAGATCGCTGTTGGGCCACGATGTGCAGAATCTTTGGCACAGCGCCAACTTCGAAATGTTTATATTTTTGGCGAAATTCGGCGGCGTCCTCCGCGGACTCTTCGACGACAACGGACTTCTCATCACCAACGTCCTGATAGTGATGCTGTTCACATCACTGGGAGATTTCGCCCAGCAGAAACAGTACATGCTACGAGGGCTGGGCAGCGGGAAGTTCAACTGGACTAGAAACTTCCATCAAACCCTTGCCGTTTCTCCAATTGGTAAGTCGATGTCAATTTTTACTAGTAAGGACAGTGTTCAAATTATTCACAAATCTCGAGGGCTGAACGCGCAGACAAGAGCGGTTTGAATTTTAGTTTGCGATGGCAAACTAAATGCAAATATCAGCTAACCAAGAAAAATAACAGCGGCACCATCAAACTTTCCTTAAACTTACAAAGAAAATGATAATTTTTTTTAAATCAATAATGATTTCAAGAGTTATAACCAATAGGGTAGTGCATTTAATTTCGGCACTTTTTTGTTTTTCCGATGTAAATTTTCACTGTATGGCCCGATTTTCTTGTTTGACAGCTCAATTTGAAGCTTTCACGATACTGCGTTGCGTCACAAAAGTTTTACTGTACGAAAGTAGATTTTTACTTAATTAAATCAGTTTTTAAAAAAATGGAAAATTGCCGAAATTAAATGTGTGCATTTAATTTCGGCACTCTACAAACAATTGATTGTTTCTCAGTCAAAAAATCATCATTTTCAAAAATTTAAAAGCCTATCATTATCTCCAGAGCCAGACAGTTTTCTTTAATTTAAGCTTCTATTTGTTGTTAAACGTGTAACTGGCAAAAAGTTACAGCTAAAATGTCAAATGGTATCAAAATGAGCAAAATTTGGGAAAAAAGTGCACATAATTTCGGCACTTTTTAAAAGGATAATCGAGTTTAAGTGCAGTGCTATGACCCCTACACATTTCAACGTTGTCTTTTAACTATTTACAACTACAATTTAACACCCGACCACTGAATTCAATCCGTTTTTACCTACAGCAATATGTGTGCCGAAATTACACTATTTTATTTTATAACGATTGCTCACCTCAGACTCAACGTAGAACCACGGGGACTAAAAATTCCGAAAATAGACTAAATTTTACCAACACAGTTTAATTTTTAAACTAATTTATTGCGTAATCATGAAATGCCCATGTTCTAAAAACAAGTAAAAATTTTATTTTTTATAAATTTAACAATTTCACATGAAATATCATAACATAACAAATAAAAAGCTCACGACAGTCATCTACATATAATTAACTCTCATTTGACCTATCAAACGTCGTATTTCGTCCAGGATTATCAAAGATATAGTCCAAAATGAAAAATGCTCAATTTGGAAAAGTGCCGAAATTAAATGCACTACCCTATAAACACATCGTAGTTAAACCGCTATCTTTTCATTTAACATATAAGCATAGCAGGCATTCAGCACGGTAATTACTGTAAAACCGCACATCACCGTTTAATTACAGTAAATATTGTGCTGGGTGCCAGATATACTTACTTGGTGAGCGGTTTAACTACGAAGTGTCAATAGCGCTTATGATAAAATTAACAAAATAATAGACGACTTTTTGTCGCTGAATTTTTCGACAATAAAATTTCAGTTGTTTATTTAAAATTGATAAAAACTTAAATATCGGATTATGGTTTGGAATTAACTATTAATATTAAAACATATCTAGAAAAATTAAAAAAACTCCACCGTGCTCGACTTCTTTGTAAAATGGTTCTATTTATTTATTAGTAATCCGAATTGAGCAAAATTTTTAACCAGCATGTTTGGCTAATTAAGCTGCTTTTTCTTAAAGTTTCGTCAAAATCCGCAAACACTAAGGGTACGTTCATACTTATGTAAAAACGTCCTTTGGACAAAGGCCAAAAAACGTTTTTACATACGTTTATACGCTGTGTTTGTTTGTCCTTTGTCCAAAGGACGTTTTTACATAAGTATGAAACAGCCTTAATTGTTTTAGTGTTAAAAAATTTAGGAAAGTTTTTGTGTGATCTACAATAGATTCATTTTTATCTAATTAAACAAATTATTAAAAAGGAGACGTATAATGGGGAAAAAAAGCTTGCGCTTCCATCTAATAATTTTATTTTTAAGTTTTGCAGTGGAGAGGCAACAGAAATACGTGTGAAAAAAATTTAAGACAAACACAATGACATCGATTCTTGTGTAAATCATCAATATTATAGGTTCTTTTGTTTTACTAACACTAATGTTTAAGAATATATATAACTGAAAAAAATTTATGGCTGTTTTTGACCTAAAGTTTTGTCATACCTGTCCACTTTAATAACAAAAATCCATTTTTTGGCAGTTCTTGTGCTTAGATATTTCGAAATCAGATTAGTTTTTGCAATGAATACCGCTACTCTCTTGAAAAAAAAGTTTCCAGGCGAAAAAATCAATATTGACTGCCAAAAAATTGCTGGTTTGAAAAAATTGAAAAAATTAAGTTATATTACATATAACTTAATTTTTTCCGTTTCCGAACTTTAATAGTTATTAGCAAGACTTTAAATAATTATGTCAAAACTTTAAAAAAACAAGTTTTAATAACTTGTATTTTTTGTTCAATTTTTATTTTTGGCTTAAAAAACATCAAAACAAAGTCAAACGAGCAAAAAAAAAACTCTTTATAAATACGGTAGTACAATAATATTTAAAAACAGCAAAAAACGGCAGGTTCTTTCACCTAAATTTTAAGGTGGTCAAAATTAACGGAATTTTAAAGTGCGCAGTTAGTTAAACGCATTGCAAAATAATTTTGAGGAAAATATCAAAGCATGAAAATTAACAACTTTGAGCCTTAAATAGAAGATATTTTAAGCGGTTATATATTGCTTCGTTCTAAATTTGATGCAGTTTAAACACAAAGCAAAAATTAAGAAATCATAAAAAATTCACTTTTTGTATGAAAATGTTGATAATGTAAAATAATAAAAATAAAAAACTTTTGCAAAAACACTTTATTCAACATTAATCCAGTTACTTTTGTGCTAGTTCTTTTGTGTTTTAAAAATAAGCCAAATTTCTAACACCCTAAATTGGTGGCCGAAATTAAGGCGTGGCCGAAATTAAGTCAGTTACCCTACTTTATAGTTGATGTCACAAAATTTTCAGTTAACACTTAATGGGGTACATTTTAGGCGTGGTGTATCACTACTGGTACCATTGGCTGGACGGCACATTCCCAGACACCGGTATCCGTACGGTTTTGCTCAAAGTGCTGATGGAACAGTTCCTGATGTCCCCCTGCGCTTGGACGCTTTATTTCGCTTGCCTCACTTTGGTGGAAATGGGGGGTTGGCGCTCTTTCATTCACAGGGCCTTCATGAAAGGCGGAAAGATCTACCTGGCCGAGTGGCTGGTTTGGCCACCGGCTATGATTTTCAACTTTTACTTCCTTCCAACTAAATTTCGGGTTCTCTGCGATATGTGCGTCCAGGTCTGCTTCGACTGTTACGCCTCTTATTTACTATACGACGAATGACAATATTTATTTAGGGCAACTGACTTAAATTCCGCCGGCTTTAATTTCAGTCACCGCACCGGCTGTTATTTTTTCCACACGCAAAGTTATAAACTGCGTATGGCTAGTTGCGCCTGGCAAAAAAAGTAGACGGTGGCCGAAATTAATATTAGCCGAATTTAAGTCAATTACCCAATATTGTTTACATTTTTTATTTTTGTTTGGTTTTAAATTTTTTATATATTTGGTCAATTTTTTTTGTAAAAGTGTGATTATATTCTGAATGGGTAAGAAAAAATGTGCAGAAGAGCTTTAGAATATTTTAAAGTTATATTAATTAAAAAGCTAATTGTTACGAATTTCTCGCAAAATATAAATTTATAAGATATGTAGTAGTAAAAACACAAATACGAATAGAAAGTATCAACGAAGTTAGAAACAGAAGGTGTTTTGAATAAAAAAAAAGTACGCCCAATTACCAAATTATATTATTCATATTGTGAATAAATCAACTTGGTTAATATCGGACACTTTTTTGATATTGCTTAAAATGAGGTTTAAATGAGCTCCGGAGCTCCGCCCATTAAATGAGCGATTTTAAGCTTATTTAAGCTTGAAATACATTTAAAGTTAGTGTATCTCCATTTTAAAGACTATTTCTAGCGTTTTAAATAAGTTTTTAAAAAAAATAATTTGCAAAAAAATTTTGACAAAATATTATGGCATCACTCTTTAATTATTTATGAAATTAGTACCAAAATATGACGGAGCTTCGGGGCACATGACTTGTAGTTTTCACTAAACAAAACCAAAATTCAACTCCAGTGGTCCAGTGTCAGTCCTGATAGTTTTTGATCTTTGTGAACCGGAAATAAACTCTATAGTTACCGCAAATAGTACTTTGGAAACAGGAAACGAGGCTAATGGACCCGAAAGTACTGAACAAGAGGTTATTGAGCTTCAAAACTTGCATTCCCCACACCTACAGTAGCAAAATCGATTCCTTATGAAGGTGGGAACACAGGGGTACTGGACACAACAGTACTGAGCCTAGAAAAGATACCTCTCCCTTCCATACGCGAAATGAACTAACTTATTACATAACGATTGTTTTTTTTTTTCAAACAAAGTATTTCATTTGTTTTTCAGAGTCGTAAAAAGTGAAATTATAAAAATGACACCATTTTTAAGTGTTTTATTAAAGCATTTTCATGTAAATTGGTTACAAGAAACCAAAAAGATTTAAGATAAGTTTAATTTTTAAAACTAGTTCAAGTCTTGTCTTGTAACCGGCGGCCAAGATTAGTTTTAAATTTGTCAGATTACAAAATCGTGATTATCAATAAATTTTTCATTGCCAGTTGCCCCTGTTTTTGGATGTGCTTCATGGTATAAGCTAGCTAACTGTTAATCCCATTTACGGCGACCGCACAAATGTCAAATAAAAAACATCGCTACCAATCGATTCTTCGTTACAAGTTCTGTGTTTTGAATTTCAAGTCATAAAAATTTTATTCGGCCGAGTTATAATTGTTTTAAATAAAATTTGCATATACGTCATGATCGAACGCACAATTTGTCAGATTACAAAATCGTAATTATCAATTGATTCTTCGTTGTCGGTTGTATATATGTTCCAAAATTCAATTTATATAGATTTGATTCGGCCGAGTTATTCAAAATCAAAGAAAAAGTTAGGAAGTTACTTACTTACGCATTTATTTACTGATCTAAAGATAATATCCAGGGGCCCACGGAATTAGTATTGATTAAATTAATTTTTTTATTATATTCCCACTTGTTAATAATAATAAATATAAAATTTTGGAGTTCCAATCATATAACCAAAGTTTCCCTCGCATACTTATAAATTCTCGGATATTTAAAATTTTTATTTCACATCGCCGGAGCTCCGTCTTCCTTTATAAAATATTAACCTTGAAAAAAGCTTAAAAAATCACGAAAAAAAAGCAATGAAGAGACTCGAAAGACAATAAAGAATTATTGTTGTTGCTAATGCTTCGATTGTGAGAACGCAAGAATTTGTTTTCGTAATTTTTTAAGGTGAAAAAATTTTTTTTCAATAATGCTTTAAATTTTGCTATAATACAGGTTTTGTAAACATACATTCCAGTAATATATTTTTCGGAAACATAATTTCTCACGCTTTTAGAGAGTGACTTATTAAACATTTTTTAGAACACACTAAATAGTGTAGCTTTATTTTTGGGTTTAACATCAATTTAAGAAAAATGAAGTTTTTTGTCCAATGATGTTTTTTAGAATGACAAAGATTTTTTTAAATGACACGTTGCTTTAGAGTGACAAGTTTTTTTGTCCGTAGTTGGATTGAATTCTGTACGACTCCAGAGTTGAATTATGTCCATTTATATAATAATTATAATTAAATAAATTTCCTAATTATAATTAGTTAAATAGGTAACCGGGCAGGGCAACTTTTGATATTTTTAGGGGTACCCTCCAAAAATTTTATGGAGCTTGAACGTTATGTAAGAGTTGGCATTCGAAACGTTTTTTGCCAGTGTTAAACCAGTTTGGTATAATTTCACCTTTATTTAGATATAATCACAAAAATTAAAACAAGCAGACACACAATAATAGATAATTTTATGTTTTCTATTAAACTATATGCTAAAACAAGCATTATTGCTAATTAAGAAATAAAATAAATCAACATCGTCGCGACCATTTGGCAATAAATCTAAGGTCCAACGGTTCGAATAAATCTGCAGCAGTGCACTATGCAATAAAGTTATTATTTAAAAGCATAGTTTAAATCTATTTTTCAGACAATTGATCGTTTTTTTTCTATGTGAGTCGAGTCGGCGCTGCAAGTTTTTTGATAACTTAAGAACAAAATAAATAGTTTAAGCCTGTTTTAATAACCAATTGACAACGACTTCGATAAAATCTGATGGTTGATCAGCGTGCACCCAGTGACCAGCATCTTTTATAACTTTGAACTCCACATTTGAGAATCTTTTGTGAAATACTGGAATATCGATTTCTCTGACATAGGTTGACTTTTCCCCTAAAAATTATAATTTTTTCACACATAAAATTCATGGTTATAATACATTAAATTGCTAAAACAAAATTTAGACATTTTGCTTTGCAAATGAGGTCTAGGGGCTAAGTGATCACACAGAATTAACACAAAAAATTTATAGACAGGAAACCACGATGTTGTTAAGTACAAATTTTAATAAAATCTGACAAAAAAACAAGAACAATTAAATTGAATTAAAGAAAAAAATGAAATAGGTAATAATTAAATTCAAATTTCCCAAAAATTTAATTTGAATAAAATTTTAAAATTCTAAAAATAAAAAATTTTAAATTAAAAAAAAGATAAAATAAAAATAAATAATAGGATATATTTTATTTAAAAATAAATATTTAGAAAAAGGAATATAAAATAAAAAAAAAAACACTTTTTTAGAACAGGGCATCATGAACGCAATAAAGTAAAAAAAACTCCTAAAATTATCTATTTCCAAATTAATCCTTGTAGAAAAAAAAAAAAAAAAGACACACTTAAAAAAAACGAATATAAGAAAAAATTAATTATATATATAAAAAACAAAAAAAAATGAGAAGACAGCACCACAAAAATCAAAAAAAGTTTAAAAAACCAAAAAAAACACTTCCACATATCCCTACACTATAATAATTCACAAAAAAAAAAAAAAAAAAAAAAAAAAAACCCGAAAAAAGTTTAATTAAAAAAATTTACAAAAAAAAACAATAAGAACAAAATAAATCCATACATTAATTTCGGCAATTTCCTTTAAAAAAAACAATAAAAAAAAAAAAAACACCTACAGAAGTATATACACAACGCAACACAGAAAAAAAATAAAAAAATAACCAACAAAAAAAAAAACCAGACAATAAAAAGCAAAAAAAAAAAAAACAAAAACGAACAAACACTAGTTTGATCAAGAATCCCTTGAAAATGAAATGGTGGGGGAGATAATGTCAACAGAAAAAAATTAGTAGAAGGCACCAGGCAGTGGCGTGCCCAAGGGGAGGGGGGCGGCTTACTCGCCCCGAAATCCGGGAAAGCCGGATTTTTTCGTAAGGGAGAGATTTCGGGAAATTCCTTACGTTTTTTGAATTTTGAGAGAGAAATTTTTTTTCTTTAATATTAATACAGGAACTTTCCTGGTGCCTTCGAAAAGCATATTAATAGTCAAAAAACCAAATTTTTAATTTGACAGTTTATCTTAGTTTTTCGATTTCAAATTGATTATGCCCTTCAATAATTAAGGCATACATATTAAATCAAACTACCATAAAAACTCTTAACCTTTTATTAAAGTTTTAAACACATGTTTTAAACTTAAAGGGATAAAAAAACCTTAAATTTTGTAATAAACATCGTCTGGAATAAAAATTTTTAGAGTATTTTAGCGCCTTAAATCAAAAATTTTCTCTCCTGGTGGTCATTCTGCCCCCCGAACCCCCCTGACAAGGGGCTCTGCTCCTTGACCCCGCTGGGGAGCTCTCGCCCCCAGACCCCCCTTCAGGGTTAGTATTTAACCCCCCCGAAATAAAATCCTATCCTGGGCACGCCACTGACACCAGAGGCGTAGCCAGGATTTCGGAAAGGGAAGGGTTGAACTCCATACAAATTTTTCATAAGGGGGGGGAGGAGGGAGCTGTAAGGAGTTGTACTGCAAATTTTTAAATATACCGTAAAAAGACATTAAAAAAGGGTAAAATTTTTTGTGCTTCGCGCTAAGTGATGTTTTTGCTGTTATTTGCATCGTTTGTTTAAGTTAAACTTGAAAAGTTTTAGGTTTAAAAAGGTATAATATTAAAAATCGTGCGACAGCACAAAAAAATTTAAAAAATTGTCTTTGAATTTTACTGGAAACATCACTTAAAAGTTGTAAAAAGGTATATAAATTTCGAGTGCTGAGCGGAGCGAAGTGCGAGAAAATTTTTTTAGAATTGTTCTCTTAAGACCCCACACCTTTTACCTCCACCAGCCCAAAAAAGGGGCGGGATTACTACAACCCCCATAACCCCCCTGGCTACGCCCTTGCAAAGCACTGAAACAGGAAACTTAATTTTTAGTAAATGAATTATAAAATCTGACATGCATAACTGAAATTTAAAATACCTGAAATAACAAGAGTTGGTCCGTTAAAAACGTCCAGTGGTTCTTTTGTGAAGCCTAAAATACTATCCATATTGTCTCTAATAGCGTCTAGATTCATTTTCCAGCCATAAAATCCATTTTGCTCCACCAGATTTGTGAGCAAAAACAATCGGGTCGGAGTGTCCTGATTATTAATTAAATATTAATCATTAAGGGCGAAATTAGTTATTATTATACGCATTTATGCTAGTAATGTTTCTCAACAAAACTACGATCAATTTTTGTAAACATTAATTTTCGTTATTTAAGAGAATGACATAGATTATTATTTTCAGCATCAGCAAAATAAATTTAACACATATTAAAAATGATAGGATAAGATAGTCCTTAAAATGCACATAGACGAACTTAAAATATAGTTATAGTTTAAAATTGCTCATTTAAGGGGTGGAGCTCCGAAGATTGTCCGCTTTAAATGGACAAAGCTCCGGAGCAAGATACTGGAGGGTACGAAAATTTTTAATTTATAAGTTACCGTTGCTTGCTTAAATATTTTGTTAAAATTTTTTGCGCGCTTCGCCCTGCTCGGCGCTGGATTGTTTTTCTACTTTTTTAAGCACCTATTACAATTAAAAATAAGCAATTGTTCCTGTTTGAAACGGATCGCTACATTTTGCTATAAATATTTATGGCTGTATAGTGTTTTAATTTGTTCCCCTCTTTTTAACTTTTGATACTGTCTGTTAACCTGGTAATTGTAAATAAAATAAGCACCTGGACGTCTGACTTGAGCTCTTCGTCGGCTGTACGCTTGGCTTCACTGAGACTTTTAAAGTTCCGGATGTCCAAGTCCAAGTTGAGCATGGCTTCGATGTACTGTGGGATTACGCGGGAAGAGTTTCGTTCCTGATAAGACTTAGGTGTTACATCTTCTATTATCAGTTTATCAATAAGATCACCGCGTCGGCCCGCTAACACAGTCGCGATTTTTCCACCCAAACTGTGACCTAAACATTTTAACATACCGAAGAGGACAAAATAAAGTACACACGTTAAGTAGAGATGTTGGACTAGGTCGGCTAGGTGAGGTATCCAAGGGGGGGAACAAGGTGGGTCCTCCATTTTAAATAGATGAGCACGATCTCGGAAGACAAGGTCATCTGGTCGCAGACCTGTGCACGGTCTGAAAATGCCCCCCGTTTTATTGGAGGATTTGCCCCCCCCCCGCCAAAAAATGAAAAAGTACCCTAAAAATATGACGCCATTTTTGACCTATGATGACGCCATCATCGCGAATTTTTTGCAGTTTTTAGCCTATTTCAATGTATTTTAAGCCATTTTAGACCTATTTCTACCTTATTTTCGCTTTTTTTGTCCCTTTTCCCTTCTTTTTCTCTCTTTTTTCTCCTTTTTTGTCTTTTTTTTCTTTCCCCCTGCTTGCCCCCCCCCCGTTTTATTGCCCCCCGTTTCAAAAAAATTGCCCCCCCGTGCCCCCCCATTTTGGAATTGCCCCCCCGTTTTAACCCCGGGGGGGGGGCAGTGCACATGTCTGTGGTCGTTATATACCTTAGTAAATAATACTTTGAATTCCGGAGGGTCTGAAAGGATGGGGGCGGGGGTGTCTGGATGAGACTTAGCTTTTAAGGGACTAGACTAGGTTTGGATAATTTAAATTGCATTTGGAGGGGAATGGTCACCACAAAGCTGGTTTAATGTTAAAAAAACTTTTAAAACAATAATTGTTTCAGACCTGTGCATTGCCCCTAGCTGGGTTTTAACGGAGGGCATCTTCCAAATGAAGGGAAGGGGCACGGTAGGGAACAAAATGGGGATAACAAGAAAACCCGTGCAATGCCCCCTCCCCCCGGGGTTTTATTGGGGGGAGGAGGGCAATTTCAAAACGGGGACAGGGCAACATTTTTGAAATGGGGGGCAATAAAACGGGGGGCACGCAGGAGAGAAAGAAAAAAAGAAGAAAAAAATATCGAAAAAAAAGAAGGGAAAGGGAAAAAATTAAAAAAAAGAGGAAAAAAGTCACAAAAGAAAAACACGAAATTAAAGTAAAAATAGGTCTAAAATGGTTTAAAGTGTATTGAAATAGGCTAAAAATTACAAAAATTTCGCAATGATGACGTCATAATCGGTCAAAAATGGTTCCATAATTTTTGGGTACTTTTTCATTTTTGGGCGGGAGGGAGGGGAGCAAATCATATAATAAAGCGGGGGGGGGGGTCATATCCCGACCGTGCACAGCATAGGTGAGGTGGGCAGCCTACCGGATTTTTTTGGGGGTACACCCGACCCCCGAAATTAGGGGGGTCTCAAATTTTTTTGGGGTATATACCTCAAATACCCCATTTTTAGCGTTCTAGTATTGGTACCTCCCAAATTTTAGGGAGGGGTGTCCGGGGTACCCCCATAGATGAACACGGTCAAAAAGCTAGGGGGTGTTTACCCCGGGTAAATGACATTTCAAAATCTAGGGGGGGGGTCGAGCCCCCCCCCTAGCTTTCTAGGGGGATGGTTAACCCGGGGTGAAAGATTTTGAAACCTAGAGGGGGGTCAGGCGGGGTCCAATTTCCGAAGCAAAATACTTTTAAACCATTAAAGGGTTAATAAAAGTTTTTTATAAGATAATACTACATTTTATTGAATAAAAAGCTATATTGAGGTATAAAAAGGGTGTAAAAACATGAATTTGTGTTAAAAATTCACGCTTTTGGAAGAAAATTTAGTATAAAAAAGTGCCTAAAATTTTTTCGAGAGGGAAGGGGGGGGGGGAGCAGGTCAGATTTCAAAATCTAGAAGGGGGTCAGGGGAAAACAATTCGAAAATTTGAGAGGAGGAGGGGGCCCTGGATTTTTTTCTAGGGAGGGGCCGAAATTTCGAGGCTAGGGGGGGAGGACTCCACCCTCCCCCTTTGTCATCAAAGGGACCCCCAAATATTAGGGGTGGGTCGGCTATAATCAGGATTTTTTTTTGGGGGGGGGGGGGTATAACCCCTCCCTGCCCGCCAGTGGCGTGCCCAGGATTTCATTTCGGGGGGGCGGTCTAGGGGGTACATACTAACCCTGAAGGGGGTCTGCGGGCGGCAGCCCCCCAGAAACGGGGGGTCTGGGGGGCGAGAGCCCCCTAGTGGGGTCAAGGGGCAGAGCACCTTGTCAGGGGGTCCAGGGGGCATTCTGCCACCCGGAGGAGAAAATTTTTAATTTAAGGCGCTAAAATACACTAGAAATTTTAATTCCAGATGATAATTAAAACAAAATTTAAGGTTTTTTTATTCCTATCCATTTAAAACATGTGTTTAAAACGTTAATAAAAGGTTAATAGTGTTTATAGTAGTTTTATTTAACATGTATGCCTTAAATATTGAGCGGCAAAATCGATGGAAATGGAAAAACTGAGATAAATTGTCAATTTAAACTACCCGCGAAGCGGGGAAAATTTAGTTTTTTGACTATTAATATGCTTTTGGAAGACATCAGGAAAGTTTCTGTATTAATATTTAAGAAAAAAACTTTTCTCTCCCAAAATTCAAAAAACGTAAGGGTCCCCCCCTTACGAAAAAATCCGGCTTCGCCGGATTTCGGGGGGGGGGCGGGCGGCCGCCCCCCCCCTGGGCACGCCACTGCTGCCCGCTTATGGTGCACAGGTCTGGACAAGCGTGGGAGAAATAGAAAAAAAATTGAAAAAAAAAATTAAAAAATGGTCTAAAATGGCCTAAATTGCG
This sequence comes from Microlaimidae sp. YZB2_3, assembly GCA_030248175.1. NCBI lineage: Eukaryota > Metazoa > Nematoda > Chromadorea > Desmodorida > Microlaimidae > Microlaimidae sp. YZB2_3. The sequence goes on from JASAMX010000086.1 coordinate 92,906, forward strand.
TGTAAATAGGCTAAAAACTGCAAAAATTGAGCGAAAATAGGTCACAAATAGCGCATTAATTTATTTTTTTGAGCGGAGGGCCATAAAAACTGGCGAAGGGAGGGCAAGGGCACAGCCACTAACATAGCGGGGGACTTGTTTAATTACAGACCTGTGCACTGCCCCCCCCCCCCCGAGGTTATAATGGGGGGGTAATTCCAAAACGGGTGGTACACGAGAGCAACTTTTTTGTAACGGGGGGAGGCAATAAAACGGGGGGGGGCCAAGCAGGGGGAAAGGAAAAGAGAAAAAAAGGAGAAAAAAGAAAAAAAAGAAACGAAAACGAAAAAAAGGACAAAAAGAAAGCGAAAACAAGGTACAAATAGGTCTAAAATAGCTTAAATTGCATTGAAATAGGCTAAAAACTGCAAAAATTTAGCAATGATGGCGTCATAATAGGTAAAAAATGGCGTCATAATTTTTGGGTACTTTTTCATTTTTCCGCGGGGGGGGGGGGGGAGTAGAAAACGGGGGGGGGGGGGGATTCTCCAATAAAGCATGAGGGGGCATTTTTAAACCGTGAACAGGTCTGTAATTATTAATAACAAAAGCATTATAACCATAGGTAAGCACGGTCGTGGAAGCTAGGGGGGGGGTGGTTACCCAGGGTAAATCGAATTTTGAATTCTAGGAGGGGGGTCCCAGGGGGGTCCGGTGTCCAAAGCAAAACAGTTTTAAACCATAATAACTTTAATAATTGTTCTTTTTATACGATAATACTACATTTTATTGAATAAAAAGCCATATTCATGTATAAAATGGGTGTAAAAGCATGAATATGTGATGAAAATTCACGTTTTTGAAAGAAAATTTAGTATAAAAAAGGTACCTAAAATTTTTCCGAGGGGGGAGGGGGGGCGTTAAGATTTCAAAATCTAGAGGGGGGTCAGGGGTAAAAAATTCGGAAATTTGGTGGGAGGGGGGCCCCCTAGATTTTCGGCTAGTGGGGGTCCCAAAATTTCGAGGCTCGGGGGAAGGGGTGGACCCCACCCTCCCCCCCCCCTTTCTCACCTATGATTATAACTCAAAAACAAAATGAGCAAGCTCCTATATAACAAATGGCGCCAGCGTATGTCAATATATTAAATACTTTAGCGGGGGATAAAGTGAAAAAAGGCGAAACAAAGGATAAAAAAACTAAATTTAAACATAAATAGGTTCAAAATGGCTTAAAATGCATTAAAATAGGAAAAATATAGCGCGCATAGTTTTAGTGCATTTTTTATTTTCGAGCGGGGGAGAGGCTATTAAAACGGGGGTTGGGAGCAATAAAGCAGGTGGGGAGCATTTCTGGAGCATGCACAAGTCTTCAAAATAATTCATTTGAATGACACGCCTATTATAAGGGCATATCCAGGCGAATTCTTGTCATGTTGTGGTTGCATTATCTAAAACATATCTTCCCTATACAGATTATGCAAAGGGCAGGCGCTAAGACAAGCCACGGTCAAAGAGCTGAATTTTTGTCATAGATGAACACGGTTACCCAAGATGGGGGGTCTGCTTCACCCTGGATAAATGAAATTTAAAATCTAGGAGGGGGTCCTAGGGGGGTTGAACCCAAACCCCCCTGGCTTTATAGGGGGCCCACCCAGAGGGGAAGGGCCAAAACCTATCCTAAAAACGGTAAGGAAATTAGCGACTAACCTAAGCTTAAGCAAAATCTAAGCCAAGCCTTAGCAAAACTTAAGTCTGAGCAAAACTCAAGCCTAAGTCCTAAGTCCTAAGCCTAAGCGAAACCTAAGCCTAAACAAAAGCTAAGCTAAGTCTAAGCCTAAACAAAAACTCTAAGCCTAAGCAAAATCTAAGCTAAGCCTGAGCAAAACCTAAGTCTAAGCAAAATCTAAGCCTAAGCTTAAGGTGGAACGATACAGTTAGGATACCCTGTCGGTTTTTGCAGACCTGTGCACGGTCTGAAAATGCCCCCCCGTTTTATTGGAGGATTTGCCCCCCCCCCCGTTTTTTATTGCCCCCCCCCCGCCAAAAATTGAAAAAGTACCCTAAAAATATGACGCCATTTTTGACCTATGATGACGCCATCATCGCGAATTTTTTTGCAGTTTTTAGCCTATTTCAATGAATTTTAAGCCATTTTGGACCTATTTTTACCTTATTTCCGCTTTTTTTTGTCCTTTTTTTTTTCCTTTTCCCTTCTTTTTTACTCTTTTTTTCTCCTCTTTTTTCTCTTTTTTTCTTTCCCCCCTGCTCGCCCCCCGTTGTCCACGCCCCCCCGTTTCAAAAAAGCTGCGCCCCCGTCCCCCCCCCCCCGTTTTGGAATTGCCCCCCCCCCCCCCGTTTTAACCCCGGGGGGGGGGCCGTGCACAGGTCTGGTTTTTGTGTATAACTTGTGCTGTACGTCGTACGTGACGGACAGAAACAAACTATACCTATGTATGTTGGGAGAAAGGGTATTTTTTCCGGTCAGTTCGGTATCCTTAACATTTTTGGTGGACCATTCCACGGCAAGATATGCTTTGTTAAAAAAAAAGGCATTACTTACAACTAGATTTATGAAATATTTACAGTAACCAGAGTTAATATTACGTAATAAAAATTTAACTAAGTTTACATATCATTGTCAAAATGTAGCATGCCCACAAAAATTTGCAATGAAACACCTAGATTTAAGTTTTTTAATTGATGTATTTCTAAAATTCTTGAAATAAAAATAAAAAGATATCGAAGTGATAGTAGAGATTTTGTTACGGAAAACAGTCTCAGACTTATGGTCCAAGTGCTGTGTTAAAAATTAGGAACAAATGAATTCCTATCAAATGACTAAACTTTCATTTATATGTTTTTGATTTGACGTCAAGAAACTACATTTTGAAACGTTTGTTTAAAACTGGCTTTTAACAAAAATGCACAGACAGACCCAGACCTGTGCACGGTCTGAAAATGCCCCCCCCCCGTTTTATTGGAGGATTTGCCCCCCCCCCCCCAAAGAACAAATACTATATCCCCACCGAAAACAATACCAAACCCCTTTCTCCCCCCCCCCCCCCACCCCCCCCCCCACCCCCCCCCCCCCCCACCCCCAACAACCACAAAACAGAAAAAAAGCAAAAATATCGTCGTTACTACGGCAGAATGAGTCAATGCGAAAATTTTCAAAAAAATTTTTTTTTGCGTTTTGAGTAGAAAACCACCATCTACACCTTATGGCAAAAGGAGCCAACTGCAAACGAACTATAATACGGAGAAATCAGGTCATGTAACATTGAGTCACAATTTGTAAGTTCATGTAATAGTGGGTCAAACGGGGTATGACTCTATTCACTGGGGTTTTACTATTATGACAAAATGAGTCAACATGTTTTCGACTCATTATGAATATATGGATAACTATGCAAAATATTAAAATGCTATGTTTGACAAAATGAGTCAAAATAAATAATTAACTTATATTGTGTCCAATACTCACTGTTTTGTTAAACAAGAATCTAAGTTTCAACAATGTGGTTTCAGAATTGAACTGTGAAGATAGGGCTCATGGAAACATGAACACTTGTGTTTTACCTATTTGCTAAATTCGCTAAAACGACTTACACTGTCACTTTTTTGTAAAATCAATAATCATATGATATGCATTCATCTTACCCATAGAATCAAGGAAGGGCTAATAGTAGCCCTTGACTATGGCCTGGTGCTTATTGTTACTTTTTACAAAATCATATCACAAAAGTATTATCCTTAATATGGAGCTGCTGTGAAAAGGAACAAAGACATTATTTTCTTGTAATAGCCAAACACTACCATACCAAAGTCAGACACCAAATCAGGTCATGAACCAAGTAGGGAAGGAATTAAGCGTGATAAACAAATAAATGGGCAGAATAACCTAAAAAAACCTTTAAATTAGTGATTAATACCAAAGCAAGGTACTTAAACGCATTATTTATAGTTACCAAACTACCCAACCCAACACTACTAAAGACAAACTAGACAATGAATCAGATCAATATACAAAGGCAGTGCTAAGAATAACCTAAAAACCAATAAATTAGTGAATAATAGGCAAAGGCAAGCCTGATCAATAATGGAACCACCAAGGCCTTAGCAAAATCAAAATCAAATTAACTTATTAATGAGAAGTAACTTAACCAAAACCAAACGAGTAAGAGTACCTTGGGCAACTAATTTTTTAATAAAAAAGCTCTCAAATAACCCAATAGTAAAAACGACATAAAAGTTATTAAATATAGAACTGGTAACTAAATTGTATGTGGAACTTACTATAATAACTAATGATTGCTACAAAAACTTAATAAAAAGCCTTTTGTAACAAAATATGAGTTAAAGTTCGTTTTCTAAGATTTTTAAACCTTGTTACTAACAAACCATACGGAGTCAATCAGGTATTGACTCTATTATACCTAAAGTGACACAACGAGTCACTGTATATTTGACTCATTCTGACTCTGAATAAATAATAAAATGCTGCTTTTGACAAAAAGAGTCGCAACAAAAAATTTAATTTTTATCAGCCACAGTGCATGTTTGATTTGGGGTAAATACATAAAAACGTAGCTTACCTAAAGTGTTAAAACATATTTTTGTATCAAATACTGCAACAAAAGACGGTATTTTTTTCTGACCATTTGAAAGTTTAAAATGGCCATATCTCAAAACAAGGATTTTTTTCATTGACTCGTTCTGCCGTAGTAACGACGATATATATGTTATAACAAACTAAAGAGGGGGTCTATCGTGGTCGTATCAAAATTACAAAACAGAGTAACACAAATTTGGAAGTGAAGACCAATTAAAACATTGGGAATGGGGTGGATCCAGCGTGGTCATACCAAGATTACAAAACAAACTAACACATATTTGAATGTGGAGACTATATAATTAATTGAGCGCTGAGCAGAGCGAAACGCGAGAAAAAATTTAAAAAATGGCCCTTCTTCTAGACCCCCAAATTTTTATCCTTGGCGACCCAAAAGGGGGGTCTAACCCCAAATTTTTCCTTTTGCCGACCCAAAAGGGGGGGGGAGGTTTAGACTATACATGGGCAAGTTGGTCCCTAGTAACAAGTTAGACTAGAAATCGTTGAACAGGTTAACATAT
>JASAMX010000089.1:0-14537 GCA_030248175.1 Microlaimidae sp. YZB2_3
TATGGTGGCAAAAAGGAAGTGTCCCTCATTTCCTTCATTCTTTTCTAAGTATAAGTATATTATATCTTACCAATATTTTTGTCCTGGCAATTTAATATACCTAATCGTGAATATATTATTACAATCCAAAATCCCACTGTAGACCATAGTTCAGCGAGGTATTTTTCATCATCTGGGGCACGCGTTTTGCAATGCACTTACTACTGGTTTTCTGCGCGGCGACTTCCCGTGCAGGAGTGCACGGGAACATGTTTTCGTTAGCTGCAAAAATTTTACTGGCTAGAAAAGTGATTGCGAATCAATTTTCGAATATTGCGAACTTATAACGTTAGAAATTTTAAAAACCTCAAATGCGGAGTACTATCAGTGATTTGCGGCTATATCGTCGTTACTAAGCAAAATGAGCCACTGTCATTATAAAATACACGTGACTGTGACTCATTCTATAGTTAATAGGGTCGTTAAAATACACGTGACTGTGACTCATTCTATAGTTCGTAGGGTCGTTTTAAATTTAAAATGAGTCAAGGTCGTTTTAACTTTAAAATGAGTCAAAGACACATACATTTTATACGAATTGTGGCTCATTTTGCCATAGTAACGACGATCTTTTGTTCCGTATGAATAAAAGTCGGAAGAAGTCGCAAAAATTGGAGATCTCTACGCTCATTGAAGATTGTTTTTTCGAGTTTTCAAAAAATTTTTTTGTTTTTTTTTTGGCTGAAAGTAATTTTATAGTGTCATATATTTATTTATTTATTTATAATTCGCATAATGCAGGACACAGCTAAAGCAAAAACTACAGCTAAAGCAATATCTGTGGAAATCTTTAATACTAAACAACTTCAGTTTATATGGGAGGGTTTTGACCATCGTGTTGTGGTGCCAATATTAATTTTACCTTAAATTAGGAGTTAGGACGGTGAATGAATTCGTAGTCAGATTTGTAAACCGTAATTACATTAAAGGTGCGGTAGAAAGTCAACATTTTTGGAGCAATAAAAACTTGTAACTTTTTTTCGTCGAATTATTTTTAACGGTATTTTAAAATTTATTCTGACACTTTGATTGGAAATTTTACAGGAAGAATTTGTCGGGGTGCTTGTTTTAGTAAAAAAAGCGTTTTGTTACCCATTTTTCCCCAAAACATAAAATGTTTTGAATTTTTTAACTTACAAGGTGTCAAAATGAAGCTTATTACCTCGTTGCCGTGATTGCGTTTTCCTTGGTTACAAACATGAAATCTACGTATGACCTAGGTAGTACTTAGGTCATAAATAATTTTGTGCGTAATTAATGCCCAGTCAGCGAGCAAATTAAAATGGTTAAAACTATACAGTATGCAGATTTTATTAACGGATAAAGTTTATTACGTAGGATATTTCATATTGCAAAAATTTTCATATTGCTACCATACAGATTTAACCATTTCAATATGCTCGCTCACTAGGCACTAATCACACACAAAAACTATGTATGACTTAAGTACGACCTAGGTCATACGTGGAGTTTACCACAGTAAAGTTTACGTACGACATTGATCATACGAAAATATCACTGCCGTGAGACGAAGGTTTAAGTTTTGTCGTACGAAGGTTTCACCTTTGACGTACGAAGTTTCACGGTTGTAACAGAGAAAAAGCCCATCACGGAAACGGGTTAAGTTAAAAATACTTTGTTTTAAAAAATTTTTTTTGTACACGAATTCTGCTTTTATGCATTTTATTTATATTAAATATAATTAAATTTTGATTAGTAATTTTTTGCTTTTTTAGCCATTTTAAAGACTTTAAAATGTTGAAACCATTTTAAAAGGTTCGAACCAAAATTCATTATAAAAATTAAAGACAAAAAGCTTGACCAACGACAAACATTATTAGTCAGCTACAAAAGTAATTTATTTTTTTTTGTTTAGACCTTATTGTTAGTAATCAAAAGATTTACAAATCCAACTACCAATCGGGCGTTTCGAATAGAGACCTTTTTAATCGTTCGCAAAACCGCACTGTGTTCGTCATTTTCGTAAAAAAATATTCCAACCCGACCTGTACCGTAGCGTTTTTCGCAGTACAACTCTCGATCGTCAGCGAGAATGATAAGCACAAAAGTTGTTTTAAGCAATGTTAAGAAAAACATCGTTTTCGAATGAAAATGCAAAGGAAAAATCAGCAATGATATTAGCATTTTTCGCACTGCAGTTTGTGAGTTCACTGGATAAGTAGAAATGGTGCGGTAGGCTTAGAAAATCGAATTTTCAGGTTATAAGCGAAAAAAAGATGTCAGCAAGTCAGATTAACGTTTTTTGCAATGCCGTTTTGTGCTTGCACTCTGCATTATAGATAGGGAGAAGAGTTGTTTTTAGTATAAGCTCAGCAAAGGGATTACAGTTTGTGGTTTATACAATAACAGTAACAAAATTAACTTATTAAATCCAACTGTGATTTTGTAAATCCAACTGTGACTTCCATATCATTACCCTTTTATAAGTACAGTTTCCAAGTTATTTCTACGACTGTAAGTAGAAAAGATGCCTCAAAATCGACAAAATTCATCGTTCATCATAAGGCTTTAAACAAGCAAAGATTTTAGCAATATTGGCGAAATATACTCGCTTAAAAAAATATTCAGTACGCATAATTTTGGTATTAGTAATGAATGTTTCTATCGTTCAATTTTATATTTCGCGACTGTGTCTAATGGACCTATTTTACTTAGCATAACAAAATTTTGGCTGGTGGTCCCTCCACGAAAAAAATGCCTCTTAGATTAGATGAATTTCATTGTAGTAATTTGAAATGCAAGAAGTAATAAAACATCTGTTTCCGAAAAATTGGCGGCTTAATGATATTAAATTAAAGCGTAACAAAAAGTGTTTTTAATTAACCCAATATAAATTTATATTTTGAAAAAATTTAGTTATGTAAAAAATAGATTAAAAAAGTGGTTAAAATTACAAAAATACTTGAAATTGTTTTTTAAATTCAATTTTTTAAGAAATATGGGTAAACATTGTTCATTCCACAGCATATTTCAATTTCGCGGCGAGACCGCCGAACCAAAATTTCACTCTGCTAGGTGGGTCCATATAAAACAACCACGAAAATATTCTGCAAATTTTTTTTAAAGACCTTAAGTAAGCTAAACTTCAAAATCCGCAATTCTTCTAATCGCGAAACCAGCGAAAGTAAACGTTTACTTTTTTACGAGCCCGCCGCGTATCTAATCACACACAAAGGCGCACCTATTTAAACAACTTAACAGCTTTTCTTGATAAGAAAACCATCGATCGACCGAATATAAGTAAGCTCCGATTTCACCCTTAAGTTGCTAAATTTATCCAGTTTATTCGGATGTTATAGCGGCGGTTTTATCGGAGGAATTAATCGCCCGTTAATTGACAAGTTCGTAAAAGTTATTTTTTGGGAAAAGTTTTAAGTGGTTAGACAAAGTTCTCGAAGAAAGAACAAGTCACATCACAAGTGAATCGTTGTTGTCAGTCATAAGTGATGAGATGTTCCGCAGACCTCCGGAGCACTCGCGGAGGTCCGCGTTATTTTTGCACCAAAAAATCACAATTATTTTATTGAAACTTCTTGTAAACATTTTTAAAAAAAATTATTCACATTTTTCGTAAACAATTATTTTTCGCAATAAAAACGTTAAAAAGTATTTAAAAATATGACAAAAATTATTAAAAAAATATTTAAACGCCGAATTAACGTTTTAGACTATTTTATTTCTGGGCGGAGCTCCAGAACTATAAAACTATCTCAATATTTAATGACCGGAATTCCGGAGGATATTTGGAGAAGAAAATATCACTTTTCAATATATTCAATTCGGTTTGTATTTGGAACCAGGAAAAAACCAGATGGTACAATGATATGGTCTAATTTTTTAGGTAAGGATCTTCTCAAAAATGAGAATGGGCAATTTAGAAGAATGATGAGAAATAAAAGAAAATGTCAAAATAAACGGAGAATTAAAAAGGCATTTGTCACTGGTACTTAAAATTTGCAAATACAGGTCACGCTGTCACTTTTGTAAGTTTATTTGAAGGCAAAACAATGAATGGAAATAGATGTGGTGGCGTAGTTAAAAAAATGCACGTATGCCGCATTAATTAGCGATCGTTGCGGAGGCAATCAAAATTTCGATTTGACGACCGCTGATTACTACATAAAAACTGGCGATGTTCCTACTTTGAATATTATGCTCCGGAGCTTACCGTCGGGCGGCCAGAGCTCCTGCGTGATATTTGACGCCATGTTTGTACTCAGGACTAAAATGAAGAGCGGATTAAAAATGTAGTATTACTACAATGCACTTTTTTTATTAAGTGAAGTGTATCAATGTCTTTTTTCACCAATTGTCTTAATGTTCCTACTCTTCAATATCATACTTTAGAGCATACATGGGCACGGGGGGGGGGGGTTGGGGTTAACCCCCCCAAAATTTTGAGAAGGGAGGTTTAACCCCCCCCACTCAGAAGTGGGGGGGGGGGAGAAAAAGTTAACCCCCCGATTTTGGAAAAATGAAGAAAAAAATGTCTTTAAAATTACTTCTAACTGCCCCCAAACTTAAGTTTTGAGGTCAAAATGAATGTTTTAAGCAATAAAAAGCTCAAAAATGCTATAAAAAGGGCTTTTTGACCTAAAATTAGCGTTTTTTACCTATTTTTCCTTCAAAACCGAAAAACGATATGGGTAAAATGCACTCTAGAAAAAAACGATAATGGGTATTTTGCGTTTCTCAGATTTTAACCCCCCCCTTAATTTAGGGTTTAACCCCAACCCCCACTCCGGACCAACTTGCCCATGTATGCTTTAGAGCTCCGGTCATTTAAAACAGAGGGAGCTACGGAGCTCCGTCCTTAAAATAAGCGATTTCCCGTTTATAAGTTTGAAATATGGTCTAAGTTATTTTATTCAGATTACTATGACTATTATTGGTGTTTTAATAAATTTAAAAAAATAGTAATAAAAACAAATTTTGACAAAATATTTTATGACATTACTCTTTCTTTATATATGAAATCAGTAAAAAAATAGTACGGAGCACCACAACTCTGTGGCTTGCTTTCAAGCTCCGAAAAACCTGTCTTCACTGTGTTTATGTTTTTATTTTGTAATTTATACACCAATTTGAATTTAGTATCACTGAGTCAAATTAATTTTATTTTAGAAACAATAGAAATAACAAGATAATGTTAATTCCCATTTTATTTCCCGCTTCAGCTCAATTTTCTCAATTTTTGCATTTTCATAGGGATTTCATACAGGGCAGTCTCGAAATTTTTTATTTCAAACTTTGTCGCTGTTGTTGAAAATTTAAATTCATCGTAAATAATTTTGTTTTTCGAATCACTTATAAAATCAAGAATATTTAGTGGGAGTAGTCTGTTCGTTATTTGTTTTGGATTTGAGAGAGTCCAGCCATTGGGAATGCTTTTGAAATTGCTGTTTGATTTTTCCTTCCAGAATTTTAAAAAATTCCGGATCGTCACATTCTTCCGGGCAGCGGCCTTTCGTGATTAAAACCTGAAATTTGGAGAAAAAAAATTAAAACTATATTGTAAAACGTAAAATTTTTAAAATTTTAATGGAGTGCACTGTATACAGATTACTGTTATACAAATTGTACAAGGTAAAAGTGTAAGGCAATACAGTTTCTTCCCTAATAAAACACAATTCAAATAAAAACGACGTTTTTTTTAAGTTTTATTACAAATGTCGCGTTGGAAAACCTGAAATTTGAAAAAAAAAATTAAAACTATATTGTAAAACGTAAAATTTTTAAAATTTTACAGGAGTGTACTGTATACAAATTACTGTTATACAATTTTTACAGGGTAAAATTGTAAGGTTATACAGTTTCTTCCCTAATAAAACAATTCAAATAAAAACGACGTTTTTTAAGTTTTATTACAAATGTCGCGTTTGGCGGAAAGGGCATAAAACTACCTCAAATATTTGCTACCGCCTTTGGGGGACAAAAATATATAATAATGGTATTACTTTTACACTAAAAACCAAAAAAAACCCTACCCTCGGTTACCACTATTAACTAGAGATGTGCTCGGATGTTATTTTTGACATCCGCGGATGCGATGTAAATGTGAACGCACACGTTTATCTATTGCCTTTTTTTTGTAAATTTTCAGGGGGGCATAGGTGGGCAGGGGGGGGGCATAGGTGGGCAGGGGGAGGGGGTTGGGTGGTTGTACCCTTCCCCACCAAAAAAAAATCCCGACTATAGCCGACAGCCGCCCAAAAATTTGGATGTTCCCCGGACACCCCCCTGAAATTTGGGGGGTCCCAGTACTAAAAACGCTAAAAATAGGGTATCTGAGATATACCCAAAGAATTTTTTGGGACACCCCCGATTTCGGGGGTCAGGTATACCCCCAAAATCCGGGAGACTGCCCACCTATGGGGGGCATACATGGACAAATTGGTCCCGAGTGGGGGAGGGGGAAGAGGAGTTAAACGCGTTTTTTAGGGGGGGGTTAAAATCCGACGTTTTTTAAAATTCATTTTACCCATATCGTCAGAGTGCATTTTACCCATAGCGTTTTTCGATTTTGAAGAAAAAATAGGTAAAAAACGCTAATTTTAGGTCAAAAAACTTTTTTATTACATTTTTGGGCTTTTATTGCTTAAAACACCCATTTTGACCTCAAAATTTAAGTTTGAAGGTAGTTAAAAGTCGGTTTAAAGACATTTTTTTTATTTTTCCAAAATTGGGGAGGGGGAATAACCGTTCTCTCCACACTTCTGAGTGGGGGGGGGGGTTTAAACCTAAAATTTCAGAATTTGGCGGAATTAACCATCAACACCCCTCCTGTGTCCATGGGGGGTGTTGGCAGTTTTAAAATTTTAGGGAGGATAACTCTCTTGCATACCTATGAAACAAAATACCCACCTGACCCTGGCAGAAATCCGACAGGCGCTTGGCCAGGGCTTCTCCGGCCTGGGAGGCGGTACCCAGGGCCGTCGTGGCCTCGCCCCCAACCCCCAGGGCGGCCGAATCTAGGCTCGCCGAGCTCGCGGCCCCGTACCTAAAATTAAAAAAAATAAAAATAAGAATGACTAAACTTCGACCAGCCTTAATTTCGACCACCGGCTGTTATTTTTACCATACGCCAGGTTATCAAATAAACTGCGTATGGCTATATAATAGATGATATTATGACGATCTATCTAAACAAACGTTGCTCATTTCATACCTTTGCACATGGTAGAAATAACAGCCGGTGGCCGAAATTAAGGCTGGCCGAATTTAAGTCAGTTATCCTTTTTTTATTTTAAAGGTTTATTGGAAATAATAATATAGCGTATAATAACAAATATCAACACATTTATAATACTATCACTACAATAACAAATACCATACAGAATATTACAAAAAACACCATGCAATATAATAATTTTATCACAGATTTATCGTGTACAATATTGGATGTACACATTAGCATGAGTTGATATTTGCCAAACTTTTCGTTTTGAGTAATAATTATAAAACATTTTTTTGTGTTTTTTTTATTTCGAATTTAATTAATGTTAGTAGGGTAAAAGGGCTACGTGCAGGGGTGTAGCCAGAATTTTGGAAAGGGGGGGGGGGGGGTTGTACTCCAAATTTTCAAAATACTGTAAAAAAAGGCAAGCACTAAAAGACACCTACCACACCTACTACACCTACCACACCGACGGACCTAAGCAGCCTAAGCAAAACCTCAAAATCAAACAAAACATTAAATTTAGCTTGATTTTAAGGTTTTGCTTAGGTTGCTTAGGAAATTTTTAGTAACAAGAGAGGCTTTCACCCCTCGGTCCGTCCGTCGGTGTGGTAGGTGTATAACTATATAATAAACTAAATAAACTAAATATATAATATAACGAAAAATGTGCAACTCCTATATAAAAAAGTACAGAAAAGGTGGCCTTTATAATGAGCCTCTCCATTTAAATGACACTCTCCACTATAATGGCATAGTAGTCATTTTAATTTGGCGAGTTAAAATGGAGAGGAAGCCATTATAATAGCCATTTATTCATTTAATTTCACTTTATATATACAAGTGTAATACTGTCCGGGCCGCACGAGTTTTACCGTATTGGACAAAATTAAACCGACACGGGAAAACTCGTGCGGCCTGGACAGTATTACACTTGTGAGTATATATGAAGTGAAATAATGGCTATTATAATAGCTTCCTCTCCATTTTAACTCGCCGAATTAAAATGGCTACCATGCCATTATAGTGGAGAGTGTCATTTAAATGGAGAGGCTCATTATAATGGCCTACGTTTCCGCACTTTTTTATATAGGAGTTGCACATTTTTCGGTATATTATATATTTTTAGGTGTAGTAGGTGTCTTTTAGTGCTTGCCTAAAAAAACATTAAGGGTAAAAAAATTTTGCGCTTCGCGCTAAGTGATTTTTTTGCTGTTATTTACATTGTTTTTTAAGTTAAACTTGAAAAATTTTAGGTTTAAAAAGGTATAACATGTAAAATCGTGCGACAGCACAACAAATTTTCAAAAATTGTCTTTTAAATTCATTAGAAACATCACTTAAAACTTTTAAAAGGGATATAATTGTCGAGCGCTGAGCGGAGCGAAGCGCAAGAAAATTTTTTGGAATTGTTCTCTTACGAATCCCAAATTTTTACCTCCGCCAGCAAAAAAAAAGGGGGGGTTACAACCCCCATAACCCCCCTGGCTACCTGTACACTTTATCACCAGTTTTTCCATTTACATAATCTTTCGTCTTTTGATTTTGTTGATTTGATTGCAGTATTTATTGTTTTAATTTTTGTTTTCACAAAATTTTCAAAAGCACAGAAGGTTGGATTTGTTTCTTCATTTTTTTGAATATGAATAAAATATTTTAACCAAAGAACATATTCTTGCCATTTTTTTTACCTACTTCATTGTCACTATTTTGTAAAAATATTCACTTTTCTATTGAAACAGTAAATGTTATCTGTTCTTTCAATCTAAAATATTCTGAGGCCTTTATCCATATTTCATTCAAGGACGAACGTTTTAAAAAATAATGTTCAAGGTAGTCTATTGATGGTACGTTTTTACAAAAGATACAGAATGGAGAATTTTAATTTTATGTATTTATCCCGCGTTATTTTGTAAATTTATTATTTAGCAATAACGCAAAATTCTATTCTAAAATTCTGCGTTATTTTATGAATTTTATTCCAATTTCGTATTTTATAATTGTTTTAAAAATCTTAAACAGTATTTTTTTCAATCAAAGAGTTATTATGATTTTTTTTGGGGCGTTTGTGTTGTTTTTTTTAAATAAGTTTAACCTATCGAACTCGTGAATTGGTTTTGATTTTAACGCATTTCGTTTTTTTTTTGACCAATTTAAATTTCAATTTGGTTAACAGGCTCCAAAGGCAAAATGGATCAGAATCAAAAGTAATTGAAAACACTTTTATTCTACTAAATTTTGTATCCACGCAGCTATTTTGTAAAAAATCTTTACGGGTTTTGTGTTTTTTATAAAGTCTGTTTGATATATCAAAGCCTGAATTTTCTTGCTTGTTTTCAATTTTTGGCTTTTTATGTCATTGAGCTTAATTTGTAATTTCTTGCATATAATTTGAAAGCAACTACGTTTTAATCTTGCAAAAAAATAATTTTTTTCTTTTTCTTATTTCAAGTCAGTTACCCTTGCTATTACAAAACTAATAATGGTAAGCTAGTTATATAATTTTGTAAAGAAAAAGCAAAGATTAAAGTTTCATCGGTCATACCACAGCACCCAGCAACCGCCTAGCCATTCCAAATCACAAGCGTAGGCGACGCTGTTGCGTTCGAAGTTAAAGCTTAAGTCCGGCCGCTCTGTTTCTAAATCTAAAAAACCACAAAAAGTTCACTTTTACTATGAATGTGCCGGATAGGGTGCATAATAACATAATAAACAATTGAATTTGGGCAAAAAATTGGCAACATTCCAGCTGGAAATATTACTCACATTAGAAAATTTTTCACTCCTCACACATTTCTAAATTTTTTCACTCTGTACTGACGCTGACCTCTCTTAATAATTTTAAATCTGACCCCCTTCCTCCCAGAAGAAATTTAAGGTACCCTTGTTTTGTTTCTTACCCTAATTTTTCTACAAAAACAGAAATTTTTAACACAAATCCATTCTTTATACCTTTTTATACTTAAATATCTGCTTTTATTCAAAAAAAAAATGTATTACCTATTCTCTGAAAACCACAATAAATGGTTTAAAAGTGTTTTGCTTTGGACATTCTTTGCTCCTTTTTAGATTTTAAAATATCGACCCAGCGTGAACGTCTCCAGCAACAAACCCCTACTATATTTTAATTCCATTTACCAGCCGGGTAAAGCTTCCCCTCCTCTAATTCATATGTACAGGAATGTAAAACTCCGTGACCATGTGAAAAACAGGGTTACACTCACTATTCATCGAATAAGACACTCAGAAAGAAGAAAAAAATTCGACCTGCATGTTTTTCCTGTTTATTCACATAGCCACCGAGTTATATACCCTTTTCACAAGCTGATGCCATTACATTTTTATGCTGTGCACATTAAAATAATTACATCAACGAACAGGGCATAGCATGTTCTGTTATAAAGATGAATAACTTCATCATACGTTAACAATTTATTTGCGGTTATGTGCTATATTATAAAAACAAAATCGGTGCTGCTGTGCTTATGATCGCACTTGAAATAAAATATAAACAAATAAATAAAAATAAACAAGCTGTATTTAAACTGTTATCAACGGTCCGTGATACACTGAAGAATGTTTGAATGTATCGCAAATATATATTTGCAAAAAATTTTAACTCTTTTTCGGAAAATTTTTTGACAGTGTGGGTCCGCATTAAATGATATTTTTTATCACGTCTGGTATCAAAAAGTTAGGGCAATATTTTACATTCTCAATCCTTACCGATAACTCAAGCTCTATCCGGTGGCGTGTTTATTATTTCTGTAAACTTCTCTAAACCGCTTTCATCGCTAATTAATTTCGGATTTATATTCATTTTTCCAAGTGCGGTCGTGGTGTGGTGGTGCCGATTTTGTTTATAATATAGCACATAACCATAAAATAAAATGTTAACGTATGATGAAGTTATTCATTTCCAAGAACAGAACATGCTATGCCCTGTTTGTTGATGTAATTTATTTTAATGTGCAGCGTAAAAAATCTGTAATAGCAGTGCATCCGTTCCAATCGCATCCTTATCGCATCCTCATAGCTTGTGAAAGGGTAATATACACACACTACTGTCTTCTTTTTATAATAAACGTTATGCTTTTGTAAAATCGACTGGAGATGTTAATTGCAATTGGTAAAATTAAAGCTGTGACCGTGACCGCCTTTGACCAGCAAAAAGAAAGACGTGAGTGACGTATATATGCAGTTATGCTATTCCATTGCAACTTCTGTTTCGTTCATTATACCGGACAGGCCATCTGTGAAAACGGGGCGGTCGACCGCATGGCGGTGGTCTACTCCCTTATGAAAAAGTGCGGAATGACTTTTTAAACAAAATATACTACAAATGATTTTCATGGTTTCTTTTGTCAGTGTTTTTATATATCGCAATCGTAGTTTATATAAAACTTCTGTAAACACATTTAAAGAAGTCGCTCATCGTTTTTCAAATCAAATGCTTTAGTAAGAGTTTTTTACCAAAGTCGCCCAAATCGACCAACTATCACATCATTAGGTCGCGGAATTATTGCCGTTGATCTTTTTCCGCACATTTAAACACTTTCAACAAACAAGGTAAAAGGAAGCAGCGTTAACTAAATAAGACTTTTACTTTGAGAATATAAAAATCAATGGTTTATAGCAGCCGCACTGAAAAGCTACTCAAAATTTAAAAAAACTAGTTAGATTTTTGAAACAACACAACTATATACATAACAACCCCATATCTTCTGAATTGTAACTGATTATGTAGTTATCTTTTAATAATTCGGTCCACCACAGTAAAGAAAGAAAACCCGAATGAGTGTATGTAAATTTGACGGTAAATATGAGTTAGGCCCTTAAGTAAAGATTTAAGTAGGCCAGCCTATGCAATAAGTTCATTTTACTTATTTTACTAAACTTGACGCACGAACAAAAGTATAGCGGGTTCCCAATATGACCACTAAATCTAGCATGTACTGGGTGCGGTCGTTCGTGCCGTAGCCTCCTATACTTTGTTCATGCGTTGAGTTTAGTACAATCAGTCGATAGTATGGCTGGTTTCGTGGAGCGGTTGTTTTCATTTTTGTAAAACTTACCGAAACATAAAAATTGTTTGTGAAACGCCTGACACGTTGAGCGTTCATAAAGAAATTGCGGTATTCTTGTTGGATTTTTTCAGATAGGTATTTTTTTGAGGACAATTTTGCCAATTTACGTAGTTCTGGTGATGAAAACACATACTGTTTGCGATAAAAACACACTATCGCAAACCAACAGAGAATCTGGCCCAAATTGTTTTTTTCTACATCTTACCGATTAAAATTTTTCTACGCATCTTTACTTGTGCAATAAGCATAATAATGTCCAACAAGATATATGAAATTGACCATCATCAAATCCATTTCCTTTTGTTATATAAATTCCTAAATATACATTTTACCTAAGTCCAACTAACTTGTAGAAGCGACAGAGTGGTTGCGCCAGCCGCACGGCACGCAGAAAATCATAAAGAAAATAAAAAAACAATAACAGAAATACGCACGGTATTCTTATTATTTTTATTTTAACCATTTCAATAATTTGGAAAATAAAATTAAACAAAACTGCTGGCATTAATCCAACAACAATCAGTGTTTAAGTAATGACGCTTTTTGATGGATTCAAATTTAAACTAATAATTCTGTTATAAAAATGCGTCTAACAGTTTTAGCCGGAGCGAGTCGGGCTGGGAGCGAGTTGGGCTGGGAGCGAGTCGGGCTGGGAGCGAGTCGGGCTGGGAGTGAGTTGGGCTGGGAGCGAGTCGGGCTGGGAGCGAGTTGGGCTGGGAGCGAGTCGGGCTGGGAGCGAGTTGGGCTGGGAGCGAGTCGGGCTGGGAGCGAGTTGGGCTGGGAGCGAGTCGGGCTGGGAGCGAGTGGGGCTGGGAGCGAGTCGGGCTGGGAGCGAGTTGGGCTGGGAGCGAGTTGGGCTGGGAGCGAGTTGGGCTGGGAGCGAGTTGGGCTGGGAGCGAGTCGGCCGGGAGCGAGTCGGCGGGAGCGAGTCGGGGCAACCCGCATTTTAAATGTCGGTCAGTTTAATTTACTTTGGCGCAAGGCTGCATTTTAAGAATTATGCTACTCTATAATATGGTACAGGCTGGTGTAGTTGGGTGGGAAAACCCAATTGACGGGATTGATATTTAATATATTTACAATGTGAATGTATTAAAAAGCCCAAGAAAAAAACCTGACTTATTTCTCGGGGTAAGGAATGATTCAAATATGAATTTTCAAAGATATTCAAGGGTTCCGGTGTGGATTCATACCATCTTAATATAACTTATTAAATTCTGTGTTATGTAATCCCAACCCGTACAAATGATAGGGTGGAAATCGGTTGTGTTTAACAGGCTTCTGTTTTATGTTTTAAGTTTAAAGGTGGCAGAAATTAACGGAATCTTAAAATGCGCATTTAGTTAAACGCATTGCAAAGTGATTTTGAAGAAAATATCAAAACATGAAAATGAACACCTTTTGAGCCTTAAATAGAAGTTATTTTAAGGTTATATAGTCAATAGTACTTCGTTCTAAATTTGATGCAGTTTAAACACAAAGCAAAAATTCAGAAAATTACTTACAAAAAATTCACTTTTTGTATGAAAATGTTGATAATGCAGAATAACTTAAATAAAAAACTTTTGCAAAAAACTTTATTCAACATTCATCCAGTTACTTTTGTGCTAGTTCCTTTGTGTTTTAAAAATAAGCCAATTTTCTAACACCCTAAATTGGTGGCCAAAATTAAGGCCTGGCCGAAATTAAGTCAGATACCCTACATATAACTTATTTTTTTCCGTTAGCAAATTTTTATAGTTATTAGCAAGACTTTAAATAAATATGTCAAAACGCCGAGTCCAAGGTGTAAAATTTTGCCCCGGCCGGGGCCGTGGCAGGCTAAAAATTTAGGAGAATTTGTAATTTTGGTCATTTTTTCAAAAATTAAAATTTTTTACTGTAAATTATTTGTTTTAGGAAATTAATAGTCATATTTTAGAAATTAAACACTTGTGTAATGGAAAAAAAAAATTTTTCAATACACAGAGGTTTTTTAAAGGAAGAAAAAAAATTTATTTTAATATTTTGATGTTTTTTAACCTTAAATTTTTATTTTATTTACATAGTTATGGTATAAACTTCTACGTAAGTATTAGCAATATATTCAAGTTTAAAGCAATATTATACTTAATTCCGTTAACCATTTTTATTAATTTTGTGGCAGAGAGCGCGTGGCAGCTTAGGTTCTCAAAATAAATATAAAATATAGCTATTAAAAAGTCACCATGCCG
>JASAMX010000094.1:0-18892 GCA_030248175.1 Microlaimidae sp. YZB2_3
AACTATCAATTAATTTTATTGCATAATCATTTTATATTATTTTATTTCCTCAAAATCAAATTGGCGACGTCATTGTCGCTAACATACAATGTAAACCTATTTTCTTTAGTTATAGTTTTGTCAGTTTAAGGATGTTTAAACGTTCATCGTATGGAACATAACCTATATTACATTTTTTAAACAATCTTTTTCTCAAATCATTTTAAACTTGCTTAATTAGTGTTATGTCGCGCTTTAAATAGAGATTCCAAATAACATTAGCAAACTCCAATGACATAGGTTTTGTATGCTCTAATCAAATTATTTATTTTGTTTAAGTGAAACGTTTAAAATATTAAGGACACTATTCAGGCTAAACAATGCCTAAACAAGAAAAATTTGCACTAAGTTTAAGTGCAAAACAACAAATCAAAGTTTCAAAAACAACTCGCAAAAAAGCAGACAAACGAAAAAAATCCCTGTTGAAAACTTTTTAAAAAATTTCATTTTAACGACGTTTCGCCTAATTTGGTTTCTCAATAAATATTTTTCAAAGTAAATAAACATGTGGCGATGTTATTGTAATTGGAAAAATAAAAGTAAATGGCAATAAGAAAAAAAATAAAGACCACAAGAAAAATAACCATAAGAAAATAGAACAGAAACAAAAACCCGAAGAAGAAAAATACAACACTCTGGAACGATCATCTTCCTATTTGGGGAAAGGTAAAACAGGTTCACATTTTTTGTTTCCTCCGTTAAAGAATGAGTTACATAAAGTGAATTTAGTATCGTACAAGGTACAAACAGAAATTAAGATTTCAAAAAGAAAACAGTTATTTCTGCAACAAAATAGTTGATTTACCAGAAAAATTTGCCATTGTGTAAAATTATTAAAGATATTTTTTTAGATTTACCTTATAGTTGTATAGTCATCCTAAATTTAAAAAATACTCGAGATACTAGAGTAAAAAATACAGAGAAAAAAAGGCACTGTCACCCCAGGCAACTGTCCGGTTGCCATATAATTAAAGTAGCAGCCATAGCCAGTGTCAAATTTTTCATTAACACAACATCAGCAATTTTTCGGAAAATCAATGCTTCAGTGCAAACTGATTTTCACTGCAAAGCGTTCAGAGTAGTAAACCAATTGCAGTATATGGCAAAATTACCTTTTTACTCACATAAAATTATTTTTGAATTATTGCATTTATAGGCACCTTGCACTGGTACTCGGTTTAGAAATGAAGTATGCAATATAGATACATAAGCGTCACCATAAATGGACAAATTACGCGAATCTCCTACTTATCTTTTGTAGTATGAAGATTAACCATTGCAAAGCGCGCGAGAATTTCAGTTGATTCTTCGGATCAACTGATCGGGGTGATCTGCATACTACGAAAGATAAGTAGGAGATACGATATTCCCATATGATGACGCTTATTTATATTGCATATACTTCATGTATAAACCGAGTTCCAGTGCAAGGTGCCTATATAGAGTATTATGATATTTTAGAATATCCAAATCACAAAACATTTAAAAAATTGACAAAAAAACAAAAGCAGGAAACAAATATTTTATGATGAAAACAATGGTGAACACAGCATGCAGTGAACATTCTAGCGGTAAAGGTTGCCAAAATCGTTATTAATGTTGGACGAAGAGTCTCAATTTTTTGAATTTTTTGGAATTTTTTTAATTTCGGGGTGAAATTTTTTTGCCCCTCCTGGCTTGTCTTAGCGCCTGCCCTTTGCATAATCTGCATAGGGAAAATAACAACAACAAAACAAATGATGTTTTTGTTTTTAATCTATGTGAATAAAATTTAAAAATTATAAAAAATCTATAAAAAAAATTGGTTTCATGAGAGTTTGACCTCTCTCAATTTGACTACGGCTTAACCAATTGCGCCACACAACCAACAAAGAATCAAGTTCAAACTAAAATATATAAACAAATACTCTATATTAAATCGAATCTAATTGGCTGATAAATTGACGTCAGATTCTCGTGATTTGAGTGGTTACTTAATGGTTGCATTTTTTAATCCAACAAACAATTGTTGCAACCACCTTGGATTTACCTTAGTTTAGTTTGTTTGAATATATAAAAATATGCCATAATTAAGTAAACTGAATATTTTTTTATAGAAAATTAATATCTCGAAATAAATTAATTTTTTCCTTTCAGTTTATCAATTTTAAGACAAAGTATTTAAGATAAAGTAATTCCATATAAAAACAAAAAAAAACTTGTTCATTCAGCAGTTAATTCGACATTAAACAGGTTTGTTTTTTTTTATTTTTAGGTTGATTTTTTTTATTTTTAGGTTGATAAAAAATGGCGCAACAATTTTTTTAGGGGCCACTTTTTTGAGTATCCAAATTTAAAATTTAAATTGTTGACAACATAATTTTAAAGTCGTATTAATAATCAAGCACTATTAGAAATTTATATTATTGCATAGCTAAGACTCTTTTTTATACTTAATTTAAAAATTCAAATTATCAACCATAAATAAAGAATGGAGGATGTTGGCAAAGTTTTTCACATCGTAATGTTCACGAAAAATACTTTTTTTATTAAAAAAAACAAAAACAAAAAAAAACCCACCCCCCCCCCCAAACCCCCCCCCAAACCCCCCCCCCCCCGATAATATTAAAAATGTTACAACATTATATCTCGGCAACGGATTGATTATAAACATTTGTCATTGCGCAGCTAAGACTATACTATATAAGGTTATTTCTTTAATTTGATTTTAAAACGTGGTAGACTAGCCTTATAAAATGATCTAAGAAAAAAGCAGGAAAAAGGGGCGATTTCTCCCCGGGCGTGTGTTTAGACAGAAAAGATGTATATACTAGTCTGAGATTACATTGCATTACATAGCATTTTTTTAATCTGATGAAATGACAATTGAAAAAAATTATAGTCAGAGCAATCTTTGACAAGCGCGAAAGCGCCACTTTTTAAAATTTATAGTTGTTTCTTACACATGCAAATATAACCTTCTAATTGAAAAAGTGGCGATTTCGCGCTTGTATAAATTTTTTAATTGTCATTTCATCAGATTAAAAATGCATTGTAATGCAATGTAATTAAAAAAATGCTGTGTAATTAGTTCAACGTATAAATAAATTATTATCATATGGTAGAAATTTTTACTGAGTGGACAGCTGGTCAAATCAAATACAAATTTTTTTGATAAAGTGACGTCAGTTTCTCGTGATTTGAATGGTTACTTAATGAGGGCATTTTTTAATCCAACGAACAACTGTTTCGGCCACATTGGGTTTACCTTTAGTCCACATCTTTTCTGTCTAAACACATGCCCGGGGAGAAATCGCCCTTTTTTCCTGACTATTCTTTGAGCATTTTTCAAGGCTTGTAACTAATAACAAAATAATGATTATTAAAATTATATTTTTTATTAGTGATAATAATTGTAATAATAATAATTAATAATTATAATATTTAAGTCTTCTATTGACGAAGACGAAGTGGATCCAGAACATAACGCCCGATTAGGTGATATTTTAGCTTTCTTAGGAGGAAAAACTGATCATTTAAAGACTATTCCAAAAGGTGCCAAAGTTTTGGTTTTACGAATTCTTTTGTAAATACAGTGTATTTTTTAACAAGTCATTTATTTTATAGGATTTGTTAAGTATTTATAACAAGTCAATGAGGTGACAATTACTTTGTATAGAGTAATGTTTTTGTAAATATATATCTAAAAATAAAAATGTTAAGATTAGTACTGTTATGTTACCATGTACTGGAATGGCCCAATGCCCAATGCCTAATTTTATAGGATTTATTTAACTATTGGAGAATTGTTATTTAACTATAGGCACCTTGCACTGGAACTCGGTTTATACATGAAGAATGTAATATACATAAGTGTCACCATAATGGATAATTACCGTATCTCCTACTTATCTTTTGTAGTATGCAGATCAACGGATTGAAAGCGCGCGAAATTTCGATCGGTTGATCTGCATACTACGAAAGATAAGTAGGAGATACGGTAATTAATTATCCATTATGGTGACGCTTATGTATATTGCATTCTTCATGTATAAACCGAGTTCCAGTGCAAGGTGCCTATAATTTTTACCAAACCAAACAAATTACTTAAACAGCTTAAAAACTTATTTGGGCCAACCAAAAGTCTTGTTTATTTGTTCAGAGAAATACAAAGGGAATGGTGGTGCATTCAATAAATGACCAATCAAACAAAAGAAATATAACGCCATTTATATCAGCCAATCCAGGTGCTAAAGGTTGAATTAAAATTGTCTGATATAAGTGACCATTCATTTGATTTTATTGATTTGTTACACGGTAGTCAGAAAGCAGAGCCTTCAACAAACTTTATTTTGGTAATGAAAGAACCAGCCGATGTCTCAATTTTACTTTTATAAAGCCCGCGTGCGCCTTTATTTGTTTTATACCACCCATTATTTTTTTAGCAATACTTCTACATGATAAAACACTAAGTTAGGGAGGGACCTAACGTAGTGAGTGAGTGCCAACAACAACAACAACAACATCTGCTCCTCTTTTGTGATTCCCTAAGTAATACTCCGAGAAAATTTCGCTAATTATAGGTTTATTAAGAGCCACTGTTTTTTTGAACAAGATGTAAATTTAAGGATATTTTCAATATTAGGAATTCCACTCTTATTAGCAAAACTAAGTTTGTATAGTTAACTACTGCACAACGAAAACCTGCCAACCTTATTAGGTCATTTTATATAAAAAAAGAAAACTAAAACTTAAAAAATTAACTTTTACAAAATGTTATTTCAGGATTTTTACTTAAAATTAAATATTTACCGTTACAAAATTGATAAATTCCAACGATGATTTACGAACCCGTGTGTAACAGAGCTATTATCCAGCTGAAACAAAAAAACATGCATTCGTAAAACCACTACAACAATTTCCTTTCAATAGAACATAAATCACCGACCGTTCTAAACCCTAATGTGTTGCCGCAAAAAACCCCGAATTTGGCCAAAACCGACAAAGTCACTCCGATCCAAATGTTAAAAAGTCCGGGAACATCTCAAAATAAAGAAATCGCTTTAGCGCACGAAATTCCAAAATCTAAAACTTTAAAAAACAAAAAGAACGCTAATAACATTAAAAAACTCTCTGTCGTATCTAGTGAATACTTTTTACCTTACTGGAAAACATAATTTTTTTTTTTTATTTTTTTAATAAAGGAATTCTATGCTTATATCAGCGCACTGTATAATGTGAATATATTTAAAATTCTCGAGGTACATGTTTATTAAACCATAAAACACCAAAATAAAAACAGATTATTTAATAAAACCATCCCAGATTCTCACTAAATAAGAACAAATTGATTTTAACAGTTTAACATTACATTTAACATTACATTTATTGATTTTAACAGTACATCTATAGTTTTGTTTTCCAATTTTTACGCAAATTCCTAAAACCTACCGGTAAAATTAAAAAAATTAGCGTCCTAGTCATTAATTTTATATTTACGAAAAATAAATAATTATACTTAAAAAAATTACGGTATTAAAACTTGTTAATTTTCAAAAAACCGTGATCTAAAAAATTGTTTATAACCCTGTGAGGTAATTACGGGTTGTAAACACTTTCTTGTAGGTTTAACACAAAACCCACCCACTAGCACGCAAAAATACAGGACGGATCATTTACAGTACTGTATTAACGTACTATTTAAATTAATTGTTTTAAAATAAAATAACTGCTTAACAATAAAAAGTACTTATAATAAAAAACTATGCCGCTTCAAATGGTTGTACTACATCTGACGCACGATATTTGCGATTTGCGGATCAAATACTAACTGTCACACTACAATATTCGCACACAATATTTATGTTGTTCTTTTTTTCAATTGAAAAGCTGCGTTAAATTTTTTGTATAATTAAATGTTTTTAGCGCATTAAATGTTTTTTTGTTTAAACGATTATATAAATCTATACATCTGTAAAAATTTTATGTCTAGTTGTCAAATTTCAGGGCATTTTTGTAGTCACTGGTACTGGTTCCAACATTTCAGAACGACAACTGGTACCGGTTTGTCAATTTATGTTTTAATTATACAAGACTGTTCGCACGATATTGGCTTTTTCTAAACAGAAAAATACGTGAAATTTGTTTTCCTAATGCTTAAAGCATTAATTTGCTTAAAAATTCTGACTGTACGCAATTTGTAAATGAAAAAATACAAAGAAAAACCCATCTAAATTTTTTTTACATGCGTACGAGTACGACCTTTTTGAGTATGCTAGGCTGGTTTGGAATCCAATATACATGTTTAACGCAAATTTTATACTAATAATATTTAAAGCATGCAATTAACACTACGTTTGTTATGAAAATAGAAATAGATTTTAAAAAAACAGCGTAACACTATTAATCTAGCTAAATGCTATAAAATACTTTACTCAAAAACCAATAGTAATCCACGTGATTTTTGTTGTTCGATCAATCCGAAATTGAAGATATTAAAATTAAGAATTATCTATTGTAAATTTTTTTTATAAATACAATATTGGTTCACAATAAAATCTACTCTCAAGGAATTATAAAACATTACATAATTAATGTTGCTGTATGTATGTTTTGATAAAGGAACTGTACTCTTTAAAAACACCATTATTTCAAGTGTGATAATTTTATCATAATAAAACTCATAATTTAAAAATTTATTATAATACAAATCATGACCATCCTAACCTAACCTATAAACTATTTCCCAAGTAACCACAGCAAAACGCTAATATAAAGCTAAACGACATTCTTCAAGAACAACCCATTCAAGTGGTCACCGGAAAGATAGACTACTTTAAACATGGACAAACTACTAAAGATAAATTCTATCAGAGTGAAAATAGATAAGTGGCAAAGTAACCACTCGTTCTATGAGAAATTATCACGTGCAGAGAAACGTCTGACGCAACTAAATAATTGGTTACATAACCGTTGAAAACTTTTTTTAATTTTTCTCGCTCGCGGGTTTATTTATTTCTTCCTGGCGGCGAGCGGTTACGCCCTTATTTTCAGCCTGGAAGATTTTAGTTTTAGTTTAAAACCGTTATTTTTCAAGAAAAATCTATTAGATTAAAATAGTTTTTTAATCAATCTTAGAAAAACTGATAAATTAAAAAAAATCTTATCATGATAAAACTCAAGAACAACCTGAATCGTGGACTTTTCACCATAGTTTTCCTAAATAACCTAAGCAAAACCTCAAAATCAAAGAAAACATTAAATTTAGCTTGATTTTGAGGTTTTACTTAGGTTGCTTAGGGAAAGTAAGGTCTAAAGTCCACGATAACGGTTATTTGTAAGTTTTATTACGATAATTTACTTGAAAAACTAACAGTTTAAAAAAATCCATTTTTCCGGTGACCACTTGAATGGGTTGTTTTTGAAGAATGCCAGCTAAACTTTATCTCATGATAAATAACTTTTTTTATTTTAATTTTAATTCGGTGTTCTTTAAAAAGTACAAGGAAGTTGCTTCCAAGTGAAATAGAAGAAGCATCATTTTAGAAATTTTAAGTAAAACTTTAGACACTCAATCAATTGTAATTTAGACATCTTAAAAAGTTTTATTTTTACGAAATAAAATTAAGTAAATTTTCACGCTTTTATGTTAATTTTAGGAAGAATTATAGTTACGTAGGGTTAAAGATTCTATTTTACCTGCGTTTTAATTTAAATTTAAATTTTAACATTTAAAACATGTTAAAAGCCTTTTATACGGCTCAGTATCAAATTTTCTCGGTTGTAAATTCTTTTTTTTTTCATATTCAAACAGCTCCAGATTCCCTCGACTCTTAATTTTCTGAGCTTCCAACTGCCTAATTTTATTCAGTTCCAAATACTACGTGGTGTCAGCGTGAACCAATCTAATGGACTTATTGTACGAAGACGGGATTGAGTACAGGTCTTAGGAGCAGTAAGTAGGCAATTCGGAAACGGAATTTTTAGGAACTTGTAATTTGGTTAGGTATATTTAAGCGTGCGCATAAATTTAGGTGAAAGATTAACGATTTCCAACCTTTGGGTCCGTAATTTTTTACTTACGGTTCCAAAATCCCTTAGCTCCATTGACCCTGCTGAATACGGTGTTTTCGACCCCAGCCTTGGGTAGGAAAATTGAAGTCTTGTGCAAATTATATGGCCACAGACCAGCGAAATGAAAACTTAAACCCAAAATTATATATATATATATAATATATAATTTTGTTTTTACGCTTCCAAAATAATTTTTAAATCACATATTTTAATAATAATAATAATAATAACAATAATAATAATAATAACAATAATAATAATAATAATAAAATAATAATAATAATAAAATAATAATAATAATAAAATAATAACAATAATAATAATAATAATAATAATAATAATAATAATAATAATAATAATAATAATAATAGTAATAATAATAAAATAATAATAATAATAGTAATAGCAATAATAATAATAAAATAATAATAATAATAATAATAATCATAATAATAGTAATAATAATAATAATAATAATAATAATAATAATAATAATAATAATAATAATAATAATAATAATAATAATAATAATAATAATAATAATAATAATAATAATAATAATAATAATTATAATAATTATAATAACATAAATATAATTTTTTGAGAGAATTGAATTGGCTCGGAACTTTAGGGCCTTTAAGAAAAATTGGTTTAGGTTAGATTTAGGCTTTGCTTAGGCTTAGGTAAACGTTTTAGCGATTTTTACCTTTGGTTCTAAGTTTCCATCCTACGGGCCCAAGTTCCCCACTTACGACTCTAAGTTCCAGCTCCGGATTTCTTCGGCTCCATCGAGCTTTTAAATATTCTCTACAGCTTGAATTGAACTTCTTCACGCATGAAGCAGCTGATGATACGATGGCACTATGCATTGATATACATCAGCGAAACACAATAAAGTTAACAATGTACGCGACGCAGTCGCCATGAAAATTTTTTTCATAACCGAAAAATCCTCGTGGTCAAGTATTAAAATTAATATTTGTTAAATTAATAACATTCGTTATTATATATTAAATATAAATTTCAACCGGTTTATTAAAGTTTAGAGCTGGATACTTAGTGTTATATAGTTGTTTATACAAAAGTATTCCTTGAGTATCATTATGGCAATAAAACAGCAAAAATTCAATAATACTTGGCTGCAAGAATTTTTTGTTTAGAAAAAAAAATTCATGCCCGACTGCAACACATACATTGTTATCATTGTTGTGTTTCACTAGTGTATATCAATTTAATAGTTCCGTCGTATTATTAGCTGCTTAACGCTTTGAAAAATTCAATCCAGGCTGTCGTGAATTTTAAAATTCCTTTTCAACAACAGGTTAAAAAAATTCAAACAAATATTGTTTGTTTTTTTAAATATTTTTATTTGGGTTCTGTTTTTATGACAATATGTAGTTTTATTGTGACTTGTTTCTTTTACGGAATTAAGTTTTGGATCTTAGTATGTGGTTTCATGCTGCTCCATTTAATATAAGGCTTTTTTTAAACTTTGTTTCGGCTTTTGCTAGAATATTAAATATGTAAATAAATGAAACCTTGTTTATACTGTTTTATTATTTGCTTAATTCCTACAAATTATAAGGTCACCAGGTTATTAAGCCTTTGCTAAGGTTTATTGTTACTAATTATGCGGTCAATTAACGTTCACAATTATCATATAATAAACCTTAAGAAGTTTAATTTTTAACAAATAGCAGCGTTCAGCATGCATGTTAGGAGATATTTAGGTATTATTAGGTATTAAGTATTTTATATCCTTATATCCTTAGGTATTGTTCTTGTTTTCAAACTTTTATAGCTATTAGCAAGACTTTAATTAATTATGTCAAAACCTTAAAAAACACAAGTTTTAATAACGCGTGTTTTTTGTGTGATTTTTTTGTGTTGAAAAATATTTCAAACTAAAATGGATTTTGTTACAGCCAACCAACTTTAAAGAAACCCTGGTAAAAATTTTATTCTACTCTATTGAGTTTTTAATTTTTAACCTAAAAATAACAAAAAAACAAATTCCGCCTCAATTTCGGCCACCTTTTAGGTTTTAAAAAACAAAACAAAAGCCTAAAACACAGATAAACCGTTACATAAACCAAAATTATCAAATTTAAGGATAAAAAATACGTTAAAAAAGTTAAGAAGTGTTATAATTCCACATCAACCCTTACCTATCTTTGATGTTTCATATCTGACTGCATTCCTCCGCCAAGAAAATAACCTGAGTTTTTTACTGCATTTTAATAATCTCTGAGAAATTCCTATACCGCTTTATTGATAGTTCCAACCTTGTCAATTGAGAGATGGATTATTTCCAGCTCGCACAAATGTTTACTACAGAATTTTTATAAATGCATTTCTCCGCCAAAGGACCTGACATTTTTAAGTTGTTTTAATTTACTATCACATTTTTGAAGCATTGATACTCTAGATCGTGGTAAGTGTTGGGTTGGGTGCATAGGTAGCCTCCTGGATTTTGGAGGGTATACCCGGATCCCCCAGATTGGGGGGGAGGGTACCAAAAATTTTTGGTGTATACCTCAAATACCCCATTTTTAGCGTTTTTAGTACTCGGACCCCCTAAATTTTAGGGGGGTGGTGTCTGGGGTACCCCCAAATTTTAAGGGGGGGGGGGGTGTCAACTATAATCGGGATTTTTGGAAGGAGGTGGGGATATAACCCCCCAAAACCCCTCTCTGCCCACCTATGGTTGCGTGGGAAACCCCAGTGACATTGATATTTACTATATTGACTAAATGACTGCAGCCCTCTGCCAAGAAAATAACCTGACTTTTTTGATGTATTTATTTCTATATTATTTTTGAGAAATTCCCTCCGATCTGTTCATAATTTAATACAACATAGTAAATTATGTGTTATGTAACCAGACCCATACACATGATGGTGCAAATCATGTTAAATAGGTTCTTTCACGTGAATTTTATGTTTGCCGAAATTAACAGAATCTTAAAATGCGCAGTTAGTTAAACACATTGCAATGTGATTTTGAAGAAAATATCAAAACATAAACATTAACAATTTGGAGCCTTAAATAGATATTTATTTAAGGTAGAACGATACAGTTGCAAAAATTTCACCGATTTTCTCCAAAACACGTACTCAGCTCAGGGGTTTTTGGGGGTCCTGATTACAAATCCAATCTTTGTTTTTTTTATTTGTCTCCCCGGGGGAATGCTAGGGGGTTGCGATCCCCTTATTTGAGGCATTCTGACTATAAACCGGTTTTACCTCAAAACCACCCCAAAACACGTACTGGGGGTTAAATACAGTATTGAATAATGAACACTTTTTTAATTAAAAAGTTAAAAATAAAATTTTTTAACGTTAAAAACATTGCCCTGGAGACTCGATCCTACAACTTTGAGATACGAGTCCGACGCTCTTACCACTCGGCTACTGGCCCATTTTAATTTCTTTCGTAAAAGCTGGTTTTAAACAAATGTTTGAAATGAAATTTCTCGGCGTCAAATCAAAACAATTTAAATAAAAGTTTAGTCATAAAAAAGGAATTAGTTTGTTCCCAACTTTTAACACAGCAGTTGTACCATAATTCTGAGCCAGTTTTCAAGTTTTTAACGAAATCTTTACTATCACGTTTTTTTATTTTTTATTTCAAAAATTTTAGCAATAAAACGAAATTAAAATACTTCAATAGTAGGATTTCGCTGAAAATTTTTGTGGACATGTACATTTTGTGTATCTAAATTGAGTTAAAATTTTATCACGTAATATTAACTCTGGTTCTGGTAAATTGGGAAAAACTGTTTTAAAATGTCTTTTTTCAACGAAGCATATCTCGGCTTGAAATGGTCCACCAAAAATGGTAAAGATACTGAACTGACCGGAAAAAATATCCTTTCTCCTAATGTACAGTTTGCTTCTGTCCGTCCGTACGTATGGAACGAGTTATACAAAAAAATCGACAGGGTATCCTAATTTTATTGTTCCACCTTAAGGTTATATAATGCTTCGTTCCAATTGGATGCAGTTTAAACACAAAGCAAAAATCCAGAAAATCACAAAAAATTTACTTTTTGTACAAAAATGTTGATAATGCAGAATAACACAAATAAAAAACTTTTGCAAAACACCTTATTCAACATTCATCCAGTTACTTTTGTGCTAGTTTTTTGTGTTTGAAAAATAAGCCAATTTTCTAACACTCTAAATTGGTGGCCGAAATTAAGGCCTGGCCGAAATTAAGTCGGATATCCTAGACCTATTTTTTCATTTACAATTTTTATGGTGTTATTTGCACTATAACGTTGTAAACTTAAGTAAAAATCTAATCATCTGTATTTATTAATTTCTTAAAATGACTTGCTAATAAATCCGGTTTTTAAAATAAAATAAGCTTCTTTCCCTTTTTTATTATATTCCTAAGTTTGAAAAAAATCTAAGCGTTGGAACATCAAATCATTAACTCAAGGTTAGGGCAATTACGGTTTATTTAATACGGTTTTTTTATTTATTTGTGTTTAATAATACGGTTTTTTAATAAAACAAGCCGTTTTTTTGTTCTCCGAACGTCAAAACATCAATTTGGGGGTTTTTGTCTGTTATTTAAGATGATTGTGCTCTCGTGTGTCACTTATGTGTGTCAACAAATTGCTAATCCTACATATTTCCGCTTTTAAATGATAAAAATCTGAAATCAGAAATTTGGATCAAATTTTCGTTGTCGCAGTTTTTTTGCCACACACAACAGATATGTTTGTTTGATTATGTGAAAATTAAAAAAATAGAAGGCCAAATAAGTCAAATTTTTGACAGAAAGAATCCGATACAATTAGCTATTTTAGCTTTTTGATAGAACTATAGGTGATTATGGGTGACAAATATGGGTGGCTCAGTATTTCATCGATTCTCGCTGATTTTTTTGCATGTTCGAGTAATAAGACGTCGCACTTTTAAAATATTAACATAACAAGAATTATTAAACCACTCCCAAAAAAGATTGAAGCGCGGAGCTTTCCAATCTGATAACTAAAATCTAAACTTCAGGCCATACTTGTAACGCTATTCGACATTCTGTTTTTCAAAACTTACCCTACTTGCAACCTACCGCTCTTTGCAAGATCGGCAAAGGAAAATAATGTGGCGTATCAATGAACATGTATCACCCACCAAATGTGACGTTTAGAAAAACGAAGCCAGAAAAATCGATTTTTGACAGAAAAAAGTACAAATCAAACAGCTATTTTTAGGTTTTTTGACCAATTTGAGATATAGAATTATATTGAATTAAATTTGATTAATTTATTAACGAAAATTAAAATGGAGAGTAAGTAATCAATTATAATAAGATGAAATAAGTAGACTATTCTAAAGGTGCATTACGCCTGCTTTTATTTTTGTACCGGAGTTGCAGATTTTTTGGTGTATTATATACTTATGATAAAAATACAGGATTCTGAATCTTCTTGTCTTTGAATCCTCTAAAGGCTTACCTGCTGTTCCGAATCCTCTAAAGGATTCGGAACAGCAGGTAAAAATTTTTTAATTCTGCTTATTTTATATAAATTTAAATATAGTTTTTAAGTATATACTGTTAATATTAAAGTTATATACCCTTTAATCTGAGACGACTGCATTCGCTAATGAGCCCCGACTTTCGCCTCAGATTATTGGGGATGAAAAAATGCGTCCGAATTTAGGGGCGAAACGTGTTTTTTCATCACCTGTTATTTTAGTAGTTTTTTTGCACGTTATAGAATAAGTTGTGTTTTTTGTATAAATATTAATTTTTGCATGATTAATTATACTATTCTATATTTATGTTATAGTTAATAGGTGTTTGGTCTCTTTTATGTCTCTCCCCCTTTTTTTGTTTCTTTTTTATTAAGGATTCTAAATCTTTTTGTCACAAAACATGTGCAGAAACACTACCAAATGGACTATAATCGAAATAATCATTCCACTAACAAAAATAACATTCTGAACTCATAAACTTTTTTGAAATATTTTGTGCTCAAGTATATGCTTACTACAAACACAACAAATGAGTTATGAACTAGTCTTGTAAAAAGCTACTTTTACTTTTACTTAAATTAATAAAAGTAATAAATTTTGGATTACTTTTACTTTTATTTTTACTCGACTTTTAAATTGCACTTACTTTTAATTATACTCTTACTCGACTTTTGAAATTTGAATTATTTTTAGTTTTACTGTTACTCGGATTTTTTCCCTGCACATACTTAATTATTTTAAGTAAAATGTAACTAATTTTAACAAGGAGATTCTCTATGGAATTGTTGTAAAATAAGTAGCAGAAGAAATTTTTTAAGCCACTTTTACGCTAAACACACTTTATTTACATCAAAAACTTATTAAAATCAAATTTATAATTAAAATTAGCAAAAAAAGTTTCAGACGGAACTCTGGAAAAACTGATGTTTTGCTCCTTTTCAAAATTGCTTTTTTTATACTTTTATTCTTATTTTTACTTAAAAAATATGTCTTACTTTTACTTTTACTTTACTTTACTTATATAAAACTTGGACTGTAACTTTTACTTTCACTTTACTTAAATTAAAAAAATCACAAACTACTTTTACTCTTATTTTACTTAAATTAAAATTTTTCAAATTACTTTTACTTTTTCTTAAAATAATCGAAAATCAACACTTTTTACAATACTATTCTGTAGCCAAACCAATCATACCGTACCACAGAAAATATCACACAACTTGTTGCTTTGGCAATCAAAATTTTTTCCTATACACTATGGATTTTTGAAAGTTTCAATAACAAAATAAATGTAGTTGCTAATTATGATTTTATTTCTTTTTCTTGCTACAAATAGAGATAAAGAGTAAAAGGCTGGATCAAGACAGTTATCAGATATTTTGAGGTTATATGTGCTAAATGTATTGTAGATAACGGCAAATTAATTTTAATTAGACGCCAGGTAAAAGGAAAAGAATAATAAAAGAAAAAAATTATATGGAAGGTAAACAGAAGCAAGCAAACATCTTTTTCTTGAAACTGTCACCCTATCTTCTGCTTTTAAACGTTTTTTGTTATTTGGCTATTATGCTTTTAAACCACCCTAAAAGGATTGGTTTTAAACGTTGGATACTCTTTGGACTGAAAGCTTAAAATTCTTAACCAAAAAAATTATAACAGAGAAAAGCCTGTTTAAGAAACACTATAAGATTTGTGTATCGTTATCTATTTATCTTTATCTATCTGTCTTTATCGATATTTATTGACTTATTCATATTGGCATTTTTGTTCAAAGAAATTTTTCTAAAAATTTTTCTAAAAAAATTTTTTTGCTTATTTATTCATCTGCTGTTTAAAACCTTGTTATTACCATATAATAAAATGTTTTAGAAAAAAAGCTATAAATACAACGAAAAACCCGTCATTAAATTGAACTCAAGCTCTTAATTTTGCTGGTGGACCTGTTTCTCCAGACCCTTTAACCACGTGACCCCGTCAATAAGTGACCGTATGGATAATAATGTTTCCTTAGTTTCAAACGAAAATTGCACGTTTGATATTGAAATCTCTCCAGCTAGCTGTCACGACACACACCAACTTCCTGCTTTTAAATATACATTCCTGTAATTGAAACATTAAAAAAAGGAAAACAAACGCGAAAGTAGCGCTATACGTAGGAAACGGCAATATTTGAAACCGTAAAACATACTAGCCGCTTGCTGTTTGTCAATTTTTCTCCAACATGATTGGCGCTAATTGTCATTGTACCTTCCTCCTACAGAGGGAATAAAAAACTCTTATTCAGAACTAGTCTGTCAAAAAGACATAATTAAAGCCTTTAATGTTTAGATTATCTTATTTGTTTTTTCAATCACCACTTAGGTTTGCACATATTATGGTAGTACATAGTTTCCTACACAGTGAACGATGTAGTATAGGTTGTTTCAGTGAGACTGCTTTAATATATATATATATATATATATATATATATATTATTGACTATTGCAAAGCTATTTTTTAACTTTAATGTGAACAAGAATTCTTTCTGGCTTGTGGAAAAGCAAAATCCCTGATTTTTATTGCTGCATTTATTAATTATTATTATAAGGCGTTATCACTAAAAAAGTTTTGAATCGTGCTTTTAAAAAGAATTATTCTCAAACTAACACCTCTGCCGAATTTTACGCTGATGATCGAGAGACTTGTACCAATAAATAACTCGTTCAGGTGGGATTGCCGATGCAAAAAGCTTCAGCGTGAAAATTGGTTACATTATTGTTCCAATTGTAGGAATTGTTAGAAGTGTCAAAGGCACCTTTGAATTATTAAATGCGTTTTTATGTAATGCAAATCAAGACATAATATTGTGCACTGAGTCTTGAAAAGAATAAAAAGAATGAAGTCTACAGTCTTGAAAGCAGAAGAATAAAAAACGATTTAGTTTTTTGTTATAAGGTACTTAATAATAAACTGGATATTGATAAAAACGAATATTTTAAAATAGTTAAGAACTGTAAAACCCGTTCCAATGGGTTAAAATTTTGTAATGAAATTCCAAGAATTGACGCAAATTATTTTTACTGTTCAGTTGTGCAAAATTTTGGAACTCCTTACCGAAGATATTATGAACTTTCTCCTCAGTTAAAACATTTATCAAAAACTTCCAACATTATCACACTCGTTTACGTTTTCTAATAAAAAAAACATAAATAAATAACATCCAATATTTTTAGGTTTGTGATTTTTATTTTAATTTTACGTTCGTTTGTTTGTACGACTTTTAATTGTACTTTAGTGTCTTTGTATATTGTATTGATATATGTTAAGACCTGTACAATAAACTTCTTATCTTATCTAAGTACAATTTTCAAAATGCATTTACCTACAATATTAAAATCCTGTGGAAATTATTATAGCCTACTTACCTACAATTGAAATCCTATCAAAGCACATCCATATGACTCTGAACGGAATATTCTTCAACCAAGACAAGAGCAGCAGTCTAAATTTGGAAAATAAGAAAAAAAATACAATAATGGTTTAATTGTGTCTGTATGTACGTATATTTTAAAATTTCTTTTATTAGTAATAAATAATCATCTTATATAGTAGAATAAAAGAAATTTAACCGACTTTATACTGTAAATAAGTAAATGATTTTGAATTATTTGCGGTTTTGTAGAGTTAGAGTTATTTTATCAAAACCTTATGTTAAAATGCCTTGAAAAAACCAAATATCGTCGTTTGTGGCACTGTTACAAATAAACAACTGTATTGAAAAAGAAAAAAAAACATATATATATTGAAAGGGTAACAAGACACGAGGTACTGTAGACTATGTTATGCAGACAGTGCTTAGCAAACAAAACATGTTTGCATTGTGATAACTTTTTGAATTACAATATTAAGTTTTTTGCGCTCAAATGATATTGTTTTTTTTAGTTGATTCGTTAAAAAAGGATTAATAAATGAAACAAAAATTAAAACATTTTCGTTTAATTTGTTTACAAGAAAACCAAAAAAATCTTTAATATGATACTATTTGAAACAAATATAGTGATCCGGAATCGCAAATTTTAATTGATTAAGCTAAATGTTAAGTTTCTCAGTTCTTTTGACCAGTCTAAAGGTTAATTTCCACTTCGTTTAAAGTTTCAAAAAGACAAAGATCAAAGTAAAAAATCCAGAAGAAAAAGTCCAAAGAACAAAGTTCAAAAGAATTTTTAAACATGTACATGAACTGTCTCACTTTTGGGTATGTTATTGCAGTCAGGTTGTGGGTTTGTCAAACGCGTTTATCTCTTATTTTATTTTTATTTTTTGGTGGTTTCGTTTATGTAAAAGGTACATGCAATTTGAAGTGCAGTTTTAACTAGTTTATGTATGTTTCCTGTTTTTTTAACAAAATTTAATTCAATTCAACTAAATTACTTACTTCGTCTAAAGAACAAAAGCCAGAAGGCTTTTGGACAAGCCAAAGTTATCTTTTGGACAATCCAAAGATGTTCTTGAACAATATTAAGGGTTGTCCTTTGGACGAAGTTAAACGGTTTGTTAAATCTGTCCAAAGGACAGTCTAAAGGACAAGCCCAAATTTCCGAAGGACACTCCATCGTGTCCAATACGCAAGTGGGAATTTTTAAACTTTGTTTTAGCTGTCCAAAGGACAACTATCGCTTGTTCAAAGGACAATTTCGGCTTGTCTAAAATGTTTTTTTGGACTGTTTTCTTTGGACTTTGTTTTTTTGACTATTTTTTGGACTTTGCTTTTGGATTTTATTTTGTTCTTTGGACAAAGTATGAACAAGAATTTTTCTAAAATTTTTCTTGGACTTTGACCTTTGGACAGTTTGGACGAAGTATGAACCAGACTTTAGTTTCCTTTGGAATTCCGGCTATTTAAAGTGTTCAATTTATAGCCACTGAGCTCTGCCTTTTATTTTTTTGCTTTTTTAACAGTTTTTATCTTACTATATGTTAAAGAGTAATTAACGTTTTAAACAACTTTAAAAATTACATTTTGTAAAGCTCAAATAATTTACGTTTAATAATTAGCCCTGAAAAGTGCTAAAAACTAGAGAAGGAAAAGAGGCAAAAAAGTTAATTAAAAAATACCTATGGCTGCGCTGCATAATTAGCGTCATGTTAAGTATGCAAAGTACAAGTATCGGACTGAAAGCCTTTTCTCTTAACAGCTTCCCTCTGTACATCTGCACGAGAAGCAAGACGTAGGCGATCAGAAAACCCCATCCGATTGCGAGGAATGTATATTTAA
The DNA here is from genome assembly GCA_030248175.1 of Microlaimidae sp. YZB2_3. Classification (NCBI taxonomy): domain Eukaryota; kingdom Metazoa; phylum Nematoda; class Chromadorea; order Desmodorida; family Microlaimidae; species Microlaimidae sp. YZB2_3. The sequence goes on from JASAMX010000094.1 coordinate 18,836, forward strand.
AAGCAGGAAGTTGATGTGTTTCGTGACAGCTAGCTGGAGAGATTTCAATATCAAACG
>JASAMX010000095.1:0-15831 GCA_030248175.1 Microlaimidae sp. YZB2_3
ACACCCGTCCGTCACGATGACACCCGTCCGTCACGATGACACCCGTCCGTCACGATGACACCCGTCCGTCACGATGACACCCGTCCGTCACGATGACACCCGTCCGTCACGATGACACCCGTCCGTCCGCTGGTTGTCTTTCGCATGGCCGCGTTTGTTAAACACGAGTGTCACACCTTTGTCCCGAATCATCGTATTATCCACCTTTGGTATTATTAGTACAGTATACATGTAAGTAAACAAGGGCATGATCACTAAGCCATGATCAAAAAAATCGTTATTAAAGCAAGCTTTTATTTAGATTACTAGCATTAAAAACAAAATGTACCAATTGAAAAGCAACATAATTCCCGTGCGCAGTACAAAAAAAACAAATGGGATGCAAAAATGTATTTTATATATTGGCCAGATCAGAGCTACTACGTGCACGGGGAATGACCAGCCACACAAGACACGAATATACCAAAGAGCGGTTGGACTTCACATTGAAGGCCAGATCAGAGCCATTACACGCACGGCTATACGAAATAAAATAAATGATGAAAAGTTTCAAAAATCAATGAGCAGATCAAACAATAAAGTTAAAGAAATTGGTCATTTATTAGTATAAATCATTTCACATATTGAAGCTTATAATTTTCCTTACTATTTTTAAACAAAATATACAGCATATAGACTTAAATAAGTGCGTCTTTGCCTTTAACTGATGTAAAAAACAATAAATAACCTAAAAATGCGCAATGCGCAAAAATTTTAATGGTTTTTAACGTTTTTAGCTAATTTTTAACAAAAATTTCGAGCTACAACCCCCCCCCCCTTTGAAAAATTTGTACTTGCTAAACCCCCCCTTTCCGAAATCCTGGCTACGCCCATGCTAGCACTATTGTTAACATATTTTTTTTAGTACTTCACTGTTCAAGGCCTGGAACAACTAATGCAAAAGGTTGAAGAAATCGTTAATCGTTTAATTGGAGACATGTCTTTAAAAACTAAAATTTCTGGCGGAAAAATTCATGAGATTTTTGAAGAAATTTGTAGACTTCTTGAAAGCGGAGACTGCAGAAATTTCTCCTATTTTGTAGTACCTTTAACAGCCAGTCAGGATGCATTCGCTTCAAATAATAGGTACGCTAAAGTAGTTAAACACACATGGACATAGAGGGAGGTTGGGTTAAACCCCCTAAATTCTGGGAAGGGGGTCTTTAACCCCCTCCCCAGCCAGTTAAAAATGGGCGGTGAAGAAAAACTTAACCCCCCCCCCAATTTTAAAAAAATTAAGAAAAATGTCTTCAAAATGAATCTAACTGCTTCCAAAATTAAATTTTAAGGTCCAATTAAGTGTTTTGAGCTAAAATTAGCGTTTTTTACCTATTTTTTTTAAATCAAAAAACTATACAGGTAAAATGCGTTTCTCAGATTTAAAGTTTGAAGGTTGGGTGTATGTACATCCCCCAACATTGGTGAGAACGGTCGGGGAAGCTAGGGGGTGGTTAGCCGGGGTAAATCAATATTTGAATTCTAGAAGGGGGGTCCGGACCCCCCTAGCGTTTTAGGGGGGTCGATCCAGGGAGCGAAATTTTGAAATCTAGAGAGGGGTCAGGTGGGGTCCGTGTCCAAAGCAAAACAGTTTTAAACCATAATAACTTTAATAATTGTTCTTTTTATGGGATAATACTACATTTTATTTAATTTATTTAAAAAACGATATTCTGATATAAAAAGGGTGTAAAAGCATGAATATGTGATAAAAATTCACGTTTTTGGAAGAAAATTTAGTATAAAAAAGTACCTAAAAATTTCCCGAGGGGGGTCACATTCCAAATTCTAGAGGGGGGTCAGGGGTAAAAAATTCGGAAATTTGGGGGGAGGGGAGCCCTAGATTTTCGTCTAGGGGGGCCAAAATTTTGAGGCTGGGAGGTGGACCCCACCCTGCCCCCCTCCTTTCTCACCTATGCCCCCCAAAAAAAAATTTGAGAGGCTGTCTACCTTTGTTTAAATTCCTATTTTGACGGTTCCAAGTTTCCATAACTCTTTGACGGCACTAGTTCCCTGCTTGCGGCTCCAGAGACGCCGTACTCATAAATTATTATGGACCCTTTCGCGGTTTTACTGCACCCTTCTTTATTCCCTGTCAATTTTTAGCTATTGTAGTAGGTCTGGAAAAACTTGTATAATGGTTTAAAAATTTTGATTAAAAATAGCTCCGGCTCATAAACCCCTGCCGTCTAGATTTCAGACTTGGTGTTGACAACTAAAAAATTAGTGAGGTTGAGGTTAGTCAGAACCGCTTCTCCTCTTTCGAACCATCTATCCTAGATTTCAAAGACCATTCATTATATTCTGATCATTCTAATATTTTACCTATTTATTTAGGTTAAATATTAGAACGATCGGAATATAATACCACTTTTCTAATTCCTAGTTTTTATAATAATTTTGTAATTTTCTCTTTGTCATTAATTTTATATCTCTGCGTTATTTAATAACCATTGTGTACATCTTTAGGAACAGGGTATATATAAAACTGACATTATCTCCCTATAGGGAGATAAAATCCTTCATGGAGTGTGGGGCTTTGATCTAAAGTTCTTTCCCAGGAACAGTGTTGATATAGCGTGTCGAGTGGTCAAATGGGTTTAGGCACCCATAAACGGCATAAAGAAGCTATGAAAAAAGGCCATAGTCCGGTGTGAATAACCTCCACCAGCTATTTCGATCGTGTTTAGTTGTTATGCTCGCTTTTGTTTTTTTAATTCGATTTTTTTTCACAGTTTAGATACGTTTTGTTTATTTAGCACTTTGGAATCGCTATTAAACACGCTAAAAAACGTTTTGGAAAGTGAAACTTGCCACGAACTGATAACGTCCTTCGTAGACAGGTTCTCGGAAACAATTTTCAGCCATTCCTTAGGCGAGCGAGCTGAGGACCGAATAACAATGACGTCAGAAATAGCCGGACCGAATTTCGCGGACGCGGGACTCCATTCGGATCGAGAAACGTTCGCGTTGGCCAAAGTTATTCCGAAGTTCGCGGAGGCGTTCAAAGCGGTTTCCGCTCTGAATTCGGCGGACGCGGACTGCCCTGTCCGGGAAATTATCGCCAGCGCTCCGCTCCACGATTTTTGCGTCCGGATTTTCGAGGAAAATTGCAGATAAATAGGAACGAATTTTATAATCATTGATTTTTTTTATTATGCACGTTTTAAATCAAATATTAGGCATCCACGTTCAATCAATTTATAAACGCGCTCTTAGTCAATTTTGCAATTTAAAACAAATGTAGATTTTGAAGTCAGGAGAAGTGCGTATAGAACTGGGAATGCAAGAAAGAATTTAATAAATTTACACATTTGATTTTGTTGTATGATTTATTTACTAGCATGCACTAAACCATGTAAAATGTTTACGCATAAATTAATTACACAAATGAAATACCCTATCAATATAAACTTTTAATTTTATGTTCCGTCAATTTGTACAAACTAGTGATTTTCTCCGGAGCTTTGAGCTCTGAAGCAACCCCTGGAGCTCCGGAGCTCCGCCCTTTTTTGTATTCATTTCATGAATAATTAAAGAGTGATGCTATAATTTATTTTGTCAAATTTTTTTTTGTAAATTAAACTTTTTAAAAACTTATTTAAAACGCTAGAAATAGTTTTAAAAATGCTAATAGAGTAATTTTAAATTTATTTAAAGTTTAAATAAGCCTAAAATCGCTCATTTAAAGGGCGGAGCTCTAAAGCTCCCTCCGCTTTATATGGCCGGAGCTCCGGAGGATGATATTAGGGGGTAGGAACATCACTACTAAATGATAGATTTTGTTTGGTTTAATTGTTTTATGTGATGTGATAGCTTTTCAGTTGTTAATTAACACTTTTCATAGATTATTTTGTGGAAAAATATATTTGGAAGAACCCAAATAAAACTCAAGCAATTTTGGAACATATTCGTTCTGAATTTTAAGATACTCTTTACCTTAAAAACTATTTGCAGAACCGTACCTGCTATATAGCGCTCAATCTTCTATATTACCCGGGCTATACCATACCACGTACGATTTCTCAAATTTTAAAAGCCATCAAGGGTGATGCATGTAATTTCGGCACTTTTTGGACATTTATAAAACCGTTTTTTGGCCATAACTTTTTTCAGCTTTGTTTGATCAAAAAGTTTTATATTACAAAGTTGTGTATTTTCTTATTTTGAACACACTGATATGCATAACAATCAACATCTACGTAAATTTCGTTTTATAAGGTACGATATCGAAAATGGCCACTTTGGAAAATTCGTTTGGTGCATTTAATTTCGGCACTTTTTTCTTCAGGCTATAACTTTCTTGTTTTTAGGTAAATATTAATGTTTAATGGCTTATTTGAAAGATAATTGCTTCATGTACTGCCATATTGGTTATTTTTACTCTAATTTGTTTTTATCTGAATGAAAAATTGAAACTAAATTAATGTGCCGAAATTAAATGCACCTTTTGCCCATTTTCCTTCAAGAAGTTACTACAGCCAACGAAAAAATTGGTAGATGATGTTATGACTGTCCTTTTTTCGCCCATTCATCTAGTTTCTAACGAGCTATCAATCACTTCTCAATTCAAATTCGGGACCAAACTATGATAAGATATGTAATCAAAACTTGAAAAAGTGCCGAAATTAAATGCATGACCCTACCTATAGTAGCCACCGCCTTAATTGGTCTAAAAACCCAGTTCTTATGCTTCCACCAAATAAAATTCATATCAAACCAAACCCAGTCAGCTTTTACATTTGTACTGCATTCTGATGCACCTAAGCTACACGTGATTTAATAAACTATTAGTGATAAATTTTTGCTAAAAATGTCATTCCATGTTTGCTTGTGATTATTGTTAAAATTAAAAAAAAATAAAAATTATGCAACAAATGTACCTGGAAACTTCAGCACAATACTGTTTGGCAATGATTCCATATGAATATTATGACTTATAAACGAAGTAATTTTAATTTATGGAAAACAGTAAAAAATGATATAAAAACGACTAAAATATACAATAAAGTTTTAATTCCCTCCTCCCCCCGGAGTCAAGGTTTTAGCTTAAGAGGTTAAAAATTTAATAAAAATTAGATTTTAAATCTCCTCCAAAGAACTTTTTGGCTGTAAGACAAAGCCATATAAAAATCTGCAAACATTAATTTTTTTTAGCATTTACTGAAATCTTCTAAAAAAAGCTAAATTTAAAAGCGCGGTACTAAATCCCACTTTTTGTCTTCAATTTTGAGTATTTTGTGTAAAACCTTTACCCTGACCCCCAATGGCCCCCAAAAATTTTTTCATCAAAATATCTCCAGTGGTTCAAAAGATAATACCCTCCAAAAATGGCGTTTTTTATTAATTTTGTACTTGAAAAATTGCTCAATGGGTATAAAAATTTAAATTACAAAATATGCATTCAAAAAAAGCGGCTACTTTTATTTGACATCTTGATTGTTAAGATTTGTGCAGTATTTGTCGATATATTGCGTTTTCCGTGCAAAAGACCCGCAATTTTTTTGCCAAAAATACAAAGTTACAGCAAAAAAGGTTGGGCAAACTTAATCAAATCACTGCCGTCGTTTGGTTTTTTAGAAAAAAAAAATCACGAGTTTTTTATGGGAAACGCAATAGGGTAGTGCATTTAATTTCGGCACTTTTTTGTTTTTCAGATGTAACCTTTGACTGTATGGCCCGATTTTCATGTTTGATAGTTCATTTTGAAGCTTTCACGATACTGCGTTGCGTCACAAAAGATTCATTGTACAAAAATTGTTTTTTTACTTAATTAAATCAGTTTTTAAAAAAATCGAAAATTGTCAAAATTAAATGTGTCCATTTAATCTCGGCACTTTACAAACAATCGATTGTTTCTCAGTCAAAAAATCATCATTTTCAAAAATTTAAAAGCCTATCATTATCTCCGGACAGTTTTCTTTAATGTAACCTTCTACTTGTTGTTCAACGTGTAACTGCCAAAAAGTTACAGCTAAAATGCCAAATGATATCAAAATGAGCAAAATTTGGGAAAAAAGTGCATTTAATTTCGGCACTTTTTAAAACGACCCCCTTAATCAAATTTAAGTGCAGTGCTATGACCCCTACACATTTCAACGTTGTCTTTTAACTATTTACAACTACAATTTAACACCCGACCACTTAATTCAACCCATTTTTACCTACAGCAATATGTGTGCCGAAATTACACTATTTTATTTTATAATGATTGCTCATCACAAACGTAAGGTAGAACCACGGGGACTAAAAATTCGGAAAATAGACTAAATTTTACCAGGGCAGTTTAATTTTTAAACCAAATTTTTGCGTAATTATGAAATGCCCATGCTGTAAAAACGAGTAACAATTTTATTTTTTATAAATCACAAAATTTCACATGAAAATATCATTATAATTAGCTCTCATTTGAGCTATCAAACGTCGTGTTCCGTCCAGGATTATGAAAAATATAGTCCAAAATCGAAAATGCCCAATTTGGAAAAGTGCCGAAATTAAATGCACTACCCTATTTCGACAAATACTGCACCAATCTTAATGATCAAGGTATCAATTAATGTAAAAAGTAGCCGCTTTTTTTTTCAGTGCATATGTAGTAATTTAAGTTTTAATACCCATTGAGCATAGGTGGGCAGCCTCTCCGATTTTGGGGGGAGGTGTCCGGCAAGACCCAAATTTTGAGGGGGGATGTACCCAATATTTCCGCGCTGCTTTAAAATGGGCTTAAAACGCATAAAAAACGTAAAACAAGCTTATAAATGCTTTAAAACTGTGTAAAATTGAAATAAGACCTTATTGCAACTTACAAATTTTATTTTTTTATTCTTTTATTAATAATGTGTTTATATATTCTTATAATTAGATTAGAAATCATAGTTTTTTTTAATAATTACGTAATAATAGAATAATAATATTATTGTCTTGATTATAAAGTCAAGTATCACAAACTTTTTAATCCATAATCTTATATTTAATTAAAGATTATATACATACATGGGCGTAGCCAGGGGGGTCTAGACACCTCTTTTAGGTCGGCGAAGGGAAAAATTTGGGGTTAGACAGACCCCCCCTTTTGCAATGGCGTGCCCAGGATTTCATTTGGGGGAGGGCGGTCTGGGGGCCCTATATTAACCCTGAAGGGGGGTCTGGAGGCGAGAGGCCCCCGGCGGGGTCAAGGGGTGGAGCCCCTTGTCAGGGGGGTCCGGGGGGCAGAATGCCCCCCCCGGGGGAGAAAATTTTTAATTTAAGGCGCTAAAATACACTTGAAATTTTAATTCCAGATGATACTTATTACAAAAGGTTTCTTATACCTACACATTTAAAACATGCGTTTAAAACGTTAATTAAAAGATAATAGTGTTTATAGTAGGTAGTTTTATTAAACTGTATACCTTAACTACTGAACGGGATCATCGATTTGTAATCGAAAAACTAAGATAAATTTATCAATTATCAATTAACTTTCCGCGCGAATTGGGGGGGGGTGTCCCCGGGTACCCCAAATTTAGGGGGGGGTGTCAGCGAAATCCGAAATTTTGGGGGGTATAACCCCCCAACCCCCCCCCCTGCCCACCTATGCCATTGAGCAATCTTTCAAGTACAAAATTGTCGAAAAACGCCATTTTTGGAGGGTCATATCTCCTAAACCACAGGAGATATTTTGATAAAAAAAATTGTGGACTATTGGGGGCAGCGGTAAGGTTCTCATAAAAAATAATTAAAATCGAAGACAAAAAGTTTGACTCGATACCGCATCTTTAAGCTTATTGAAAAATCATAAATAATTAATAGTTTTTACATGCAGCGAGAAATTCCCAAAAATAATCAGAAATTAGGATGTGAGGTACCAAAAAATGACCCAGGTACCTATTATAATAAAGCTAAGTAGGAATTTACCCAACATCCGCATACACGGACATTAGGGACGTACCCAGCAGACCTGTGCACGGTCTGGAAATGCCCCACCCGTTTTATTGGAGGATTTGCCCCCCCGTTTTATTGCCCCCCCCCGCCAAAAATGAAAAAGTACCCTAAAATTATGACGCCATTTTTGACCTATGATGACGCCATCATCGCTAATTTTTTACAGTTTTTAGCCTATTTCAATGTATTTTAAGCCATTTTAGACCTATTTATTTTTACCTTATTTTCGCTTTTTTTGTCCCTTTTTTCTCTTTTCCCTTCTTTTTTCTCTTTTTTTCTCTTTTTTTTCTCTTTTTTTTCTTTCCCCCCTCCTTGCTCCCCCCGTTTTATTGCCCCTCCCGTTTCAAAAAAGTTGCCCACCCCGTGCCCCCCATTTTGGAATTGCCCCTCCCCCGTTTTAACCCCGGGGGAGGGCAGTGCACAGGTCTGTACCCAGGGTTTCATTTTGGGGGGGCTGATTGTAAGTACAAAAAAATTTCGAAGGGGGGGGGCTCCGCCTTCCCCCCCCCCCGAAATTCTGGGAAGGAAAGGGGGCGGAGCCACCCTTTAATTTTTGAAAACGTTAAAAAAGCATAGATAAACGTAGATAAAGCTGTATAGTGCATTGTTTTTGGCCTAATAACGTATTATCTAATGTTTTGAGCGGTAAAAACATGTTTTCTTAGTTAAAAATTACATTAGCACTCATTGGCAGAGCCTGGATTACACAAAAAAGGAATTTAGATACCTTTCAGACCCCTTGGCTACACCCACATTGTAAACGAAAGCACATGAGCAGCATCTCGACTCCATGTTTTTTAGGGTACCTACCTTCTTTTTTAAAAAAATCCGAGCCAATGCTATAGGCGGCTGGAAAATTTAGGAGAGGGAGGTACATAAATCAACCAATATGATTGTTTGTTTTGCTTTCTGTGTAGTACATACTATAGAAAGTGACCGCTGAACCAAGCGAAGCGGAAAAAATTTTTGGTTTTTGGGGGTCAATTGAGGTACTAAAATTATTTTATAGTTTGGCGCCGAGCGATTAGCGAGGCGCTAGAAAATTTTGAATTTTTAGCCTCTAAAAGCCCCCGAATTTTACTATCTGACGACCATTTCGGGGGAGGGCGGTCGCCCCCCCCCGCCCAACCACTATCCTTATTTTTCCCTCTGTCCGAACGTTTCGGAGGGGGGGGGGCGGCCGTCCCCTCCCCTGGCTACGTCCCTGACGGACATCCGCACAAAATAACGGATTCAAATTTTTTGACATTTGAATCCGATATTTTTAAACCCACATCCGCGGATATTTTAGTGTTTATTTTATTTGTACAGACAGGTTGACTAATACCTTGTTTTTTATGATTTATAAACCCCCTCCAAACTAAGCATTGGAGTCTAAATGAGTGTTTCAGCAATAAAAACCGGTTTTTTACCGATAGAGCGTTTTTATTCCTATTTTATTTTCCCTTTAAAATTAAAAATTACGACATGGTAAAAATCCTTTAAATATTTGGTTTCCAAAATACGAATCCACGGATGCCAAAATATGACATTCGAACACATCCCTTTGAACCAGCGTTAATGAAGACAATACAGAAGTTTAACCTACGTTTTTTTTGCTTGGATTAAATTCAGATTTACAAAAGAAAAATCAATTGTTTTACATATACGTATCAATACAATCTTTGTGGAAACACAGCCTTACTCCTTGGAACTAGATACCATTTAAATAAACAATCATTTTAATTGTTTTAGAGCAACAGCCGTGCAACAAATGGACAAAATTCAATAAATTTTTGTGGCAAAAAAAGATAAATCGTTGGTTGGACGTGCATCATTTATATAGAGCCAAATGGAACGCAACAAAGCGAACAATCTGGTCGAACTAATTTTGACCAATGATAGACAAGACACTTTCGACGAAAAGTTGTTTAAATGCGATCTGTTGGACAACTTGCCGTCCTGCCGTTCCAAAGGATTCGGCGGTAGCGATCAAAATGTCCTGTTGAAAAGTATGCTGGAATTAACCGACAGCGGTCGCCAAAATATCCCCCAAGTAAACGGACCCCTGGCCCGGGAACTCGGAACTCCGGACGCCAGGATGCGGAATAGCGAGGAGGAACCGCCGGAATTCATCTGCGAATTCTGCGGGAAACCCTACGCGAATAAGTACGTTCTCTCGCGACACCGGCGGATTCACACCGGTGAACGGCCGTTCCCGTGCGAAATTTGCGGAGCGGCCTTTGCCCGCGGATCGGATTTGAACCTCCACCGCCGCATGGAACACGGGGGTTGGGAAGCCTTTCCCTGCGAATTGTGCGGGAAGAAATACTCTCATCGCACTTATCTGGACGAGCACCGAACCACCCATACCGGCGAGAAACCCTACGCGTGCCGGGAGTGCGGAAAAAAGTTTGGCCGGAAATCAACGCTCAACAACCACCGCCGAGTTCACACCGGACAGAATCGCCGATTCGTCTGCGACCTCTGCGGCCGTAAGTTGTCGTCGAAGAAGAATTTGGAGAGCCACCAGCTAAAAGCACACAGCGGGCAAGACGAGGATAAGAAACCATTCACTTGCGATATTTGCGACGCCAAATGGGCCACTGAGGCGGAATTAAGGCAAACGCTGAATTACACCGAAATTCCGCCGAAACAGTTTTACACCGTAATTTTTTGATTTTGGAGACTTGAGCCGGAGTTTTGGAAGTTTCTGTATAGGTGATTATTTATTTATGTTTGCTGACCTGTGCTCGGTTCGGCGATTCAATTCCACACTATATTAGCGGCTTGTACTCTCATTTGCGCAATAACACTTTTTAAAACGAAAAGGTTATTCGGCCATTTTCTAGCTATTTCCCTAAAGTTTTGCAGTTTTTGACGTATTTTTGCAAAAATTTGTTTGTTTTGTTGTTTTTTTCGTCGTTTTGACCCTTTTTATGCTTTGTCGCCTCCCGAATCTTAAGTATCCACGTTTTGAAAAAAATGTACTCGGTGCCTGAAAGTTTTATTTAGGGTTTGCTTCCTGAAATTTTTCCTGCATAAAAAACCCTCGGCATTTGATTTTTAAACCTTTGAATATAAAACACGAAATGCGCACATCGTAAACAAGCTCGAACTGTCAGTGCATCTTGTGCAACCCTAAACTCAAATAATGAATACTTTAAAATCTTATTAAACAAATTTATAAATTATTAATTGCAATTAAGATACATTAATTTCAGGGACGTAACCAGGGGGCGGCTGCCCCACCCCCCGAAACGGTTGGACAGGTGGAAAAATAAGGATAGTGGTTGGGCGGGGGGGCGGCCGCCCCCCCCCGAAATGGTCACCAGTTAGTAATTTGGAGGTTTTTAGAGGTTAAAAATTCATTATTTTCTAGCGCCTCCCTAATCGCTCGGCGCCACACTATAAAATAATTTTAGTACTTCAATTGACCCCCAAGAACCAAAAATTTTTTCCGCTTCGCTTCGCTCAGCAGTCAATTTCTATAGTATAACATACATATTATATCTCGCTATTTATCTTGCCTAATGCTAATGTTATTTCAAGGTTAGAACAATATTTTTTATAAGTAATAAGTACTACACAAAAAGCAAAACAAACAATCATATTGATTGCTTTATGTACCTCCCCCTGCCAAATTTTCCAGCCGCCTATAGCATTGTCTCGGATTTTTTTCATATAGGTAGGTACCCTAAAAAACATGGAGTCGAGATGCTGCTCATGTGCTTTGGTTTACAATGTGGGTGTAGAGAAGGGGTTTGAATTGAAAGGTCTCTAAATTTCTTTTTTGTAAAATCCAGGCTCTGTCAATGTGTGCTAATGTAATTTTTAACTAAGAAAACATGTTTTTATCGCTAAAAACATTAGATAATAGGTTATTAGGCCAAAAAGAGTGTATTATACAGCTTTATCTACGTTTAGCCCTGATTTTTTAACGTTTTCAGAAATTAAGGGGCGGGGGCTCCGCCCCCCCCCCCCGAAATTTCGTTTTGTATAAAAATCGGCCCCCCCCCCCGAAGAAAACTCTGGGTACGTCCCTGATTAATTTCATACAATAAATTACTTGCTTGAAAATAAATAAATTTATTAAGTTATTGCCATAAATTAATATTTTACTTTGTTTGATTTTTTGATTTAAATTAATCAATGTAAATTGATAACTTGTAAATTTATTTAACTATATAGATTTACCAAAAAATGGTCTTTTTGTATACAAGTGACTTTAAGTCACTTGTATACAATAAAAAATAAATGGCATATTTGTTTATTTCGCTTAAAAAAATCAATCATTTTGCTTTATTTTCTGAATTTCTCGCAGTCGCAGAGCACATAAACAGACCTGTGCACGGTCTGGAAATGCCCCCCGTTTTATTGGAGGATTTGTCCCCCCCCCGTTTTATTGCCCCACCCCCCCCTCCGCCAAAAAATGAAAATGTACCCTAAAATTACGACGCCATTTTTGACCTATGATGACGCCATCATCGCGAATTTTTTTGCAGTTTTTAGCCTATTTCAATGTATTTTAAGCCATTTTAGACGTATTTTAACCCTATTTTCGCTTTTTTTGTCCCTTTTTTCCCTTTTCCTTTCTTTTTTTCTCTTTTTTCTCCTTTTTCTCCTTTTTTTTCTCTTTTTTTTCTTTCCCCCTGCTTACCCCCCGTTTTATTGCCCCCCCCCGTTTCAAAAAAGGTGCCCCCCGTGCCGTGCCCCCCATTTTGGAATTGCCTCCCCTCCCGTTTTAACCCGGGGGGCAGTGCACAGGTCTGCATAAATAGATAATTCAAAGAGATTTAAGTTCGAGTCGGTGGAATTTAATGTTTGCCGAGTTTAAGCGAGCACCGAGGAATTCACACCGGACAGGAATCTTTTGCTTGCGACGTGTGCGGGGAGAAGTTTTCCAAAAAGTCCTATATGGACCGTCACCGCGTCATTCACACCGTTAGCAAACCGTTCGCGTGCGAAATTTGCGGGAAAACCGTTGCCTCTCGCGGGAATTTAGATCGCCATCTTCAGGTGCACACCGGTAAGCGGCCTTTCCCCTGCGATTTGTGCGAGAAAACCTTCTCCCAGCGTGAATATCTCAAGACTCACATGTTGACTCACACCGGGGAGAAACCCTTTCCGTGCAAAGTGTGCGATAAGAAATTCACACAGAAGCAACTTCTGACCAATCACAGTCGGATTCACACCGGTGAAAAACCGTTCGTTTGCCGGTTTTGCGAGCGGAAATTCCGCAGCAAATCCAACCTGAGGCAGCACTCTCGCGTTCACGCCGGTGAAAATGGGTTGAATAAAGATTTTCCGTAAGGACTCATTCCAGAGACATTCCTTCTATGGAGAACTTGAATCTTGCCTTACTTTGTACGGAAAACGGTGATTAGACCTCCTGGACCCATAGGTGTTTTTGGTCGGGTCCGCTAGGGGGGGTTCACCCCCGGGTGGGAGGCCAAAATTTTTTAGGGGGGGGTCCGGACCCCCCTGGCTTTTTAGGGGGGGTCGACCCCGGGTGCGAGATTTCAAATTTAGGGGGGTCAGGGGGGTCCAATTTTTTAGCAAAATTTTTTTAACTCAATAATTTAAGTGTTTTTAGGTCTAATATTGAATTTTATGTATTAAAACAGCCTATTTAGGCCTAAAAAGTGTATTTAAACACTGTTTTTAACTAAAAAACCGTGTTTTGGACAGTAAATAAAAAAATATACTTCCAAATTGGTCGGGAGGATGGGGTAGGGGGGTCAGCCTCGCTAGGGGGGGGGTCAGGCTGGACCGCTCTCGAGCTTTGGGGGGTATGGGAGGCCCCTGAATTTTTTCTAGGGGAGGGGGTCCAAAATTTTGGCTCTAGGGGGGGGGGTGCACCCCTCTGTCCCCCCCCAAAAACACCTATGCCTGGACCCCGTCCTAGAATTTAAAGTACGATTTACCTTTGTTTTGGGTAACCACGTTGTCACCTTCCTAGTTGCCGCTACCGTACTTAAATTGTGGCTCCAACTACTGGTGAGCATGAGCAGCCTTCTGGAATTTTCAAGGGTCGGGTGGCGGAAATATTTTTTGATTATATTTCCCAAAAATCTCATTTTTGCTGTTTTTAGTATTGGGACTGTGGCCCCCAAATTCAGTGCCGGCTGTCTTGTCTAGGGTGGCTGATAAATTTTAGAAAAAGGGGGTTTCGGTAGTTTTTTCCAGTACTTAACGGTATAAATCCCTACCAAACTGACCTCAACCCAACACCCCTCCCAGCCCTCCCCCTCCACCTACATTTTAAAAAATCCCAATTTAAAAGATCACACTTTTATTCACGCTGGGGTAAAATATTTGCCGTGGGATAGTTGTTACAACACACCTGAACAAAAAGTTTATCTGGAAGAAACGCTCATAAAAACATTGCAAAACATTATTTTAAATTTGCATTTTGTTTGCTCAAAGCTCGTTTTGTAAACATCTCGTCTTCGGAAAACTCGTCCTCTGGGTGCGATTTTGTAAACGCATTTTTTAAAAGACCAATTTTCCGTATATTGCGACTAAAACAAAAGATTGAAAACCTTTTTTTAAGCCTAGGTAAAAACAGAAACCTAAAATCAAGCAAATTTTTACCATGATGAAGTTTTATTAACTAATTTGTTTCTAAAAACAGAGAAAAGCTTAAGCGAAACCTAAAAATCAAGCAAACTTTATCAAGTTAAATTTGTATTTAACGGTGTAGTTTTGAATTGAAGAGTAAAAGCCTATTTTGTTACTAAGCTTAAAGTTGCGGTGCTGAGTCAAACTTTTTGTCTTCGATTTTGATAATTTTTTGTGAAAACTTTACCCCTGTCCCCAATAGCCCACAAAAATTTTTTAAAACAAAATATACCCCGTGATTCAAGAGTTATGATCCCAAAAGTGGCGTTTTTGGACAATTCTGCACGTGAAAGATTGCTCATTGGGTATAACGATTTAAGTTACAAAATATGCACTCAAAGAAAGCGGCTACTTTTTACTTTAATTTGATACCTTGATTGTTACGATTGGTGCAGTATTTCTCGAGATATTGCGTTTCCCGTACACAAAAACTCGCGATTTATTTGCTAAAAATACGAAGTGACGGCAAAAATTCTGGGAAAATTTTATCAAATCACTGCCGTCGTTTGGTTTTTTTAGCGATAAAATCGCGGGTTTTGTGTACGGAAAACGCAATATCTCGAAAAATAATGCAACAATCTTAACAATCAAGTTATCAAATTAAGGTAGAAAGTAACCGCTTTCTTTTAGTGCATAATTTGTAACTTAAATCGTTATACCTATTGAGCAATCTGCCACGTACACAATTGTCGAAAAACGCAATTTTGGACTCCTGAACCACTGGGAATATTTGTTGAAAAAAATTTTGTCGGTTATTGGGGGTAGGGGTAAGGTTTCCCAAAAAGATATCAAAATCCAAGACAAAAAGTTTGATTCCGCACCACACTTTTAAGCGAAACCTAAAAATATAGCAAAACTATCTTTTGGGGCGAAAACGCGCTATTTTGAAAACGCGTTGACAAACTCGCATTCAAAAGACGAGTTTTCCGAAGACGATATGTTAAAAAGACGAGCTTTTTGAAGACGAGATGTTAAAAGACGTGATGTAGAAGACGAAATTTCCGGACACCATTTCAGACCTGTGCACGAATTGGAAATGCCCCCCCCGCTTTATTGGAAGATTTGCCCTCCCCCCCCCCCCCGTTTAATTTCCCCCTCCTGCGGAAAAACGAAAAAGTACCCAAAAATTATGATGCCATTTTTTACCTATTATGACGCCATCATTGCGAAACTTTTGCAGTTTGTAGACTATTTCAATGCAATTTAAGCTATGTTAGACCTATTTTTTACCTGATTTTCGCTTTTTTTGTCCCTTTTTTCCCTTTTCTT